>BQNB010074991.1:11248-31613 GCA_026074375.1 Tanacetum coccineum | reverse complement strand
TGCCAACCGGGTAGAGATTGCATTCAAGTTATACAACTTGAGGGGACCAAACTGCCAACTTACCCTAAAGCCATCTTTCCCACCCTAAAACCCAGTTACAACTGGTATGTCGCCCCATACCTTCTCCACTGCAAAACCACTTCTCTTCCTAGCCAAAATCATTTCATCCACCCTACTACCCCCCTCCCAGTTGTATAAAAGCCATGTTGGCAATCCCTCACCTTTCCCAAGTATCTTCAATGGCTGAGATTGACTCCAAAGAAGCACAAATGAAATTGAAGGCTGGGATTTGCTTTAGTCTCTCCTCACACAACTAGCACACTTGGTTTTATCTCTCCAAAGAAGCACAAGATGGAAGTCCAATACTTCGGCTATATATATAGAGCTTCTTGTATATAAATCTATCTTAGTTAGTTAGTTAGTCTTTAATTAATTTCAGTTTTTAATCTTAGCTTAATTCACAAGTCATTTACAGCTTTTTTCTTTCAAGCTTTGTAACTCTTTCAAGTTTTAAATACAAATTTGAGGTTTTAAGTTAACTCCAGTTATCAAGTTTTTTTCATTGTATTGTTTTGTGTTCAAAAAGCCATCAGTACAGCTCATTAATAAGCTGTTTTCATTAAGTAAAAATAAAAAGTTAAGTAGATAAGGGAAAATCACAAAATTCACTCTCTATACACCACAGCTTATTTTTTGGATGATAAGCCAGTTCTGGATGGGCTTATGGACTCTCACTAGCTTGTTTTATACAAGCTAGAGCTTGTAGATTCTCTGTTTGACCCTGTTTTGAGCAAGGGTGTTGTAAGTTTTTCTTTTCCTTATTGATCTTATTTTCTGCAGAACTGTTTTAAGTGCTTATTTTGCTTATTTGCTAGTTAAAAAGTGTTTTGTACTACTTTCTTACTTAGAACTGTTAGTTTATTTGATAAAACTGTTAATTTTGAGTTAATACTGCTAGTTCACTTTTGGAACAGTACTAAAATAAAGCTACCAGTACTAACTCCAAGTTAGTACTGCTAGTTCATTTTCCTGGATTTCAAAGGTAACAGTACTAACTTACACTAACAGTATTAACTTACACTAGCAGTACTAACTTAAGTTAGTACTGTCAGTTAAAACTGTTAGTACTGTTTGTTCATTTTAGCTTATCAGCTTATTATTTCAGCTTGTTTAAGATTTCCTTAGCTTTTTAAAGTAGATTAAACCATTTTCCTTTGCTGTTTGCTTATTTAAGTTTCTTTTCCTTTTTAAAGATTTCTCAATAGTTTATCAGTTTGTAGCTTTTTAGCTTATTTGTCATTTTAGTTTATTCTAGTTGCTTATTCCTTTTACTAAGTGCTTATTAGGGATAGTTAATTATCTGTTTTAGTTTATTTGCTTATTTCTTGCTTCTTTGTGTTTTATAAGCCTAGCAGTATTAACTTAAGCTAACAGCACTAACTTTAGCCTAGCAGTACTAACTCAAAGTTAGTACTGGTAGTTAAAACTGTTAGTACTGTTGTTAGTACTGTTATGTTTATCTTGTTTAATTTAGCTTAATTGCTTTTTGTATTTGCTTATTTAGAGTTAGTTTAGCTTATTTAACTTGTCTTAAGTTTATTTGAGCTTATTTGTGCCTTAGTGTAAAAGTTTTAAGTGTTTTTGCCATTCCTAGCTTTTATTCTTGTCCTAGCTTATTTTCTTTGCTTATATTTATGTGCTTTTGCTTATTTTTATCAGTTTTAGTGCCCAATCATTCCTTGTGACATTCAAACACAAATCATCAATCGTCTTGCGATATTCCATTTCAGCCTCGTTGGGACATAACGACCCGGGAACACTCTATACTGCTTCCGGTAATTTTGCTCTCGCGTGGTTTCGTCCCTTGGTGTATTTATATCATTTATAGATAGGTTTCGAGGGGTGAGTTTGCGCGAGTCATTTATCGTGTACTATTTATCAGTGTACTGTTCATCGAGTATTGTTTATCGACGTTACTGTTCACCGAGTACTGTTCATTGGTGTTACTGTTCATCAAAAAAAAGTTATTCCTATGGCTTCTCATGATCAGAAATGGTATATGGATACTGGAGCAACTTCTCACCTTTCATCTTACACTAGTAGCCTTCATACCTCTTCTCTTAATCGTAATTGTCATTCAATTATTGATCATCTATACCTGTCACCCACTCTTTCCATGTACAAATACCTAATCCATATCGCCCCCTCCACCTTAGAAATGTTCTTATCACACCCAATATCATTAAAAACCATGTTTCAGTACGTAAATTCACCACCGATAATAAATGCTCTATTGATTTTGATCCATATGGTTTCACTGTACGAGATTATCATACCTGTCAAACCCTTCTTCGTTGTGACAACACGGGTGATCTATACCCTTTACACGTTGTTGCCTCGTCCTTCGTCCTACTTACTAATAACCATTCCCTTTGGCATCAACTTCTTGGCCACCCTGGTGACGCTGTAATTCACACAATGTCGTCACGTGGCCTTGTGTCTTATAATAAACAAAAAACTCAACACTTGTGTCGTGCCTGCCAGTTAGGCAAACAAACAAAACTTCCCTTCCAACGATCTACCACTATTGTTACTTCTCCCTTTGACATTATTCACTCAGACCTTTGGACATCTTCTGTCTCTAGCATGAGTGGATATAAATATTATGTCCTTTTCTTAGATCATTATTCACATTTTTATGGGTCTACCCACTTAACAAAAAATCCGATGCGCAGTCAAAACTCCTACACTTTCGTGCCTTTGTAAAAACCCAATTCAACCGTGAAATCAAAGCCTTTCAATGTGATCATGGTGGAGAATTTGACAACAACTCCCTCCATGAATTATTTGCCACTAATGGAATTCAATTTCGTTTCTCATGCCTATGCACATCTCAACAAAATGGCAAATCTGAACGTATGATTTGTACTATCAATAACGTAGTACGTTCTCTCCTCTTTCAAGCCCGTCTTTCTCCCGAGTATTGGGTCGAAGCACTACTCACTGCTGCTTACTTACTTAATATCCTCCCCTCTACCTCTATCAATAATGACATCCCTTACACAAAATTATTTAACAAACCACCCTCTTACACCCACCTACGCACATTTGGATGCCTTTGTTACCCTTACACCATTCCACCGCACAAATTTGCCCCTCGTACCACACCATATATCTTTCTCGGGTACCCTTACAATCATCTCGGATATCGATGTCTTGACCTGAACACCAACAAAATTATCATTTCTCGACATGTCACATTTGATGAAACTGTCTTTCCCGTCGGCTCTATGACTCCAACTAAACCCCCCTCATACAAATTTTTAGATGATAATCTAAACACCTCCCCCATTGCACTTCGCCTACTTACCACACCTACTTCTCCTCAACAAACACCACCACAAACAACCCCACAAACAAATTCATAAACAACTCCACAATCAACACCTCTAACTCCTTTATCAACACCATCACCACAAACAACACCGACACCACCAACCACCCCACCACCACCACCACCCACCTCGCAATACCCTATGGTCACATGCTTTAAAGTCAGGATTGTGAAAGCTAACCCCAAATACAACTTACATGTTACCACTTCCTCCCCCTATCCCCAAGTCTCCTTTCCATGCCCTTCGAGATCCCAACTGGAAACAAGCTATATGTGACAAATATAAAGATCTCATTGACAATAACACATGGGTACTTGTTCCTCGCCCACCAAATGTCAACATTGTCCGCTCTATGTGGTTGTACAAACACAAATATAATGCGGACGGGTCCTTAAATCGGTACAAAGCTTGACTAGTTGCAAATGGTTGTAGACAACAACAAGGCATCGACTACGATGAGACATTTAGTCCTGTTGTCAAACCTGCTACCATACAAACTGTTCTTAGCCTTGCAGTTTCTCGACAATGGCCTATTCATCAGTTAGACGTGAAGAATGCATTTCTTCACGGCTATCTTACAGAGACAGTTTACATGCATCAGCCACCAGGATTGACTGATTCAACTCATTCTGATTATGTTTGCCTTCTGCAAAAGTCGCTTTATGGCCTTAAGCAGGCCCCCCGAGCTTGTTTCAATAATTTTCTAGCTATGTTATTAGAGCCAGTTTCTATCACAGCAAAACTGACTCGTCTCTTTTCATCTTTCACAAGGGGCCAGACACAGCTTACTTACTACTATATGTGGATGATATCATTCTTACAGCTTCTTCTACTTCACTCCTACAACGTGTCATCTCTTTACTACATGCGGAGTTTGCTATGACAGACCTTGACCCACTCAACTATTTTCTCGGTATATCTGCCACGCGTACTACCTCTGGCATATTCTTGTTTCAGATAAAATATGCTACCGAGATTCTTGAGCAAGCACAGATGCTTAATTGTAATCCTTGCAGGACTCCAATTGACACTGAGAAGAAGCTTGGACCTGAAGGATCACTGGTCACTGATCCTACTTTGTATTGCAGCCTTGCCGGATCACTTCAGTACCTCACCTTTACCCGACCCGATTTATCATATGCAGTTCAACAATTATGTCTTTACATGCATGATCCTCGAGAGCCACACCTTAATGCTATGAAACGTGTTATTTGTTATCTTCGAGGAACCACTGATCTTGGATTACAGCTATTTCGGTCTACTACATCACAGCTTATTGCATACTCTGATGTTGACTGAGCAGGTTGTCTGGCTACACGCCGATCTACTTTTGGTTACTGTGTTTTTCTTGGTGACAACCTCCTGACGTGGTCCTCCAAACTTCAGGACACGTTGTCTCGTTCTAGTGCTGAGGCTGAATACCGAGAGGTTGCGAATGCTGTAGCTGAGACATCTTGGATTCACAACCTCCTTCGTGAACTTCATACCCCACTTTTCACAGCGACCTTCGTCTACTGTGATAATGTCAGTGTTGTATACATGTCTGCAAACCCAGTACAATATCAGCGCACCAAACATATAGAGATTGACATTCATTTTGTTCGTGACAAAGTAGCAGCAGGTCATGTTCGAGTTCTTTATTTCCTTTCTCGATTTTAGTACGCATATATCTTCACAAAAGGTCTTCCATACCCGTTGTTTGCTGATTTCAAATCCAGTTTGAGCGTCTGCAAAACTCCCGCTCCAACTGCGGGGGCGTATTAGAGTACATATTATATTTAATGTAATCGGCTCATTGGCCTAAGCCCATAGTCTAGAATATTCTGTTGTACCTTATATACAGGTTGGCTGTTATCAATAATAATCAAGCAATCATTCAAACAATCAATCAATTTAATAGTTTCTTTTGTATTTATAATCGGAGGTGGGGCAAGGCCGTAAGGGACCAAGAGAGCTTGGTTGCGGGTAGCACATTGGGCTCAGCGACTCGCTTCATCATGGCATTGACAACCAGTTTAGAATTCCATTATGAAATTAGTCGTATAATTTTAAGGTTTATGTCATGATATAAATGATAAGCTAAGGGTGCGGAGTTTTTAATGGTTTTTGTAGTCTAGCATCACCTCATAGTGTGTCGGGGAGACTTTTTTTTATAAGAACGGCAAGTAACTATCCCACATTATATAAACCACAACTCTCTCTCACAACGTTTTAAGCAGGACTTGAACCCACAACCATTTGGTTGAAGAGTTTCACACACACCTTGAGGTACCATTGGGATACAAGCCCTTGGTCGGGGAGACTTTTAACAGAATGATTACGAGTTCAAATTCTATTCAAAATATGTTGAATAGATTTGAAATATGTATATTGTGTGGAGTTTGATGTTGTTCGTTAGCCGGAATTTCAACGTTTTGTGAGCTTTAAAAAAATTATACATTACCGGATGTCGAGAAGGTTTTCATTTCATCAAAATATGATTTACAAAAAAGTGAAAGACAAACGAGTAATAAGCTGCACCGTTAACCTTTTTTGAATTGCAATAATGTTAATTATAAAATTATAAAACTTTATATGCATATAGTAAAATGTATACATTACTTACGAAACAGCTTATAGCAACAACTTGTATTACAGTTATTGATTCAACACATTTGGCTATTCGGATCTTATATTTCTTATCTTATGAAAATAAATATTCACATAAAGTTTACAAACTAAACATATCAAAAATAATATATTTGTCAATGCTCCACGTACCGTCCATACCGCTAGTAGGGTTAAATGGTGTGCTTATTGTTGAAACTTGGAACGCATCTACTTGGCTACTTGCCATATTAAAAACTACACTCATGTTAATGCAACACGGATGAAGACGAATATAGTAATGTTATTTAATTGCGAATATAGATATTTAAAAAGATAGGTGACAATTTGCTCTTTAGATGAGAGATTGCACGTTTAACATAATTATTAAGTGATAAAAAATATATATTACTGTAAAAATATGTGGCAGATTTGCTTTCTAACGTATTATATTGACTTTTATACATGATTCATAATTTTTGGCCCCGATTATTTGTTACTTGTGTGTCACTTCATGCTTGCTAGCTTTGCCATGCATGGATGTAAAACCTTTGTGTCAACACTCAACATAACCTTGCTTCATATGTTTAGAATAAATTTATTACTTTTTTGGCAAGAGTGTTATTTATATTTACAGTATTAGATAATGACATACTATTGTTTCAACTTTCGTTTGCATATGGAAAAGAATAATGTCATTTTTACTTGCATAATATATACGTAACATCTATTACTTATGCAAAACACAACAACTTCTTTATTATCATATCATTTGTATCAATTCGATCTAGCTTGTCAAGTATAGCATCTGTGTCGTCGTTGGTGTTTTGCATACATGTGGGCACAAAACTATCTTTATGTGTAGCAATATTCATTCTTATGTAGTAAGTTAAGTGTCGATTATATAAGCATTTTTTTGAACGGCTGGATTATATAAAACTAGCAAGAAGCTAGAAAAACAATTACAAAATAGAGTTAAGTAAAGGGTTTTGGATCCAATTGGTCCAAGAAACCTTACAATTTCTGTTTCTAGAAGAATACCACAAAAACGAAACATCCATAATTTGATCTAATAAGTTTCTTTGAAGCATCTTCTTGTCTCCAAAAATTTTGTTGTTACGAAACTGCCATAACTTCCAAACTACTACGCCAAAGATAGAATGCAAAATAATCTTAGAGGCTGGATTTAGACGAGTGTCATCAAGCCAATTGAAGATATCATTCAGGTTGTTCGCGTCTGGAAAAGTAAGATCGATCCATTTGAAAACGAGACGCCAAATCGAAGTAACCATCGAGCATGACCAGAAAAGATGCGCAGATGTCTCAGGAGAGATGTTGCAAAGGGGGCAGAGAAGAGAGGGAACCTCGATACCTTTCCTACTTAGATTCCAACGAGTAGGAGTTCGATCTCTTAAAGCCCGCCAAACAAGAATATTAATCTTTCTAGGAATGAAACGACACCATCTTGTCTCAATCGGGAAATCTAAAAGAGAAATCGAATCGATATAAATTCGAGTATCTCTAACCGTAAAGATATTAGAACCTATTAAACTCCAATGTCAAGCGTCATTACCTTATGTAAGATGAACATTTACTAACATAGAGATCAAAGAATCCAATTGAGAACCGGTAACTCCTCCATTAAAATTACGTGTCCAACACCAAACCCAACCATTTTGCCACTTGTCTCGGACAAGACAATCTTTGTTTGCTTCAAGGCAAAAAAGACGAGGAAATTTCCGCTCAAGAGGGATGTCACCAAGCCATGCGTCTCTCCAAACTCTAGTAGAAGAACCGTCTTTCACTTGACGTTTAATAGAAGAATGAGGAATGATGCCTTTGTCGTGCGTGGTGTTGATTGTCCCCACAATCCTAGACCAAGTACCATAACCTCCACATTGATTAAAAAACAGAACCTATCGTGCCGTATGATCCATGAATTTCTAAAACAACTTTGACAAAGCTTGAGGGCTATTAAAAAATCTTCATCGCCATTTTTGGAGAAAGGCAAGATTTAAAGCCTCAAGAGAACCAATACCAAGACCACCTTTCACCTTTGAAGCTAAAACCGAGTTCCAAGCGATCCAAGGATTTTTTTGATCCCATCCGTGCAACCCCAAAAGAAATTGGCCCGTAAAGATTCTAGACGCTTGTTAATTAGCTTAGGCATAGGAAATAGAGAAAGACAGTAGACTCCAAGGGAGCCTAACACTGAAGTAATCAAGGTAGACCTACCACCGATAAAAAGAATGTTTGCTTTCCATTTGGATAATCTCTTTTTAAACTTATCTATAATAGGATTCCATTCTTTAATTCTCGACATATTAGAACCAATCGGAATAGCCAGGTACGTAAATGGAAGCCGTTGGGGAGTACAACCAGTGAATGAAGCAAGATTGGAAACTTCATGAGTGTTAACCCCAATACCATATAAATTAGACTTGTGGAGATTAATCTTGAGGCCCGAGACATCATGAAAACATTGAAGAAGACTAACAAGCCCGATAATATTAGAACGGGACCATTCCCCCAAGAAAAGAACGTCATCAGCAAAGAGTAAATGAGATATATGAAGGGATCTTACTTGAACACCACGATAAAGACCAACATTAATGGCATCTTCAACAGCAACATGTAAAGCCTCCATTACCAGAATGAATAAAAAAGGGGACAAAGGGTCACCTTGACGAAGACCACGATGTAAAGAAAATTCGGGCGAAGGACTACCATTGATTAAAACAGAAGCCTTAGCCGAATTTAGGCACCCTCGAATCCAACCTCTCCAACGACACCCGAAACCCATGAAACCCATAATACGGTCTAAGAAGTCTCAAGAAACTGAATCAAAAGCTTTTTTAAAGTCCACTTTGAAGATCATATTTTTTATACCAGTTTATGATTTCATTCACAATAAGCGGACCGTCTAATATTTGACGTGTTTTTATAAGGGTTGTTTGCTCCGGGCTAATAACAGAATCAATAACACGAGAAAGCCGGTTAGCTAAAATCTATGCTAGAATTTTGTATTGGGCTTCAATGAGACTAATAGGACGAAAATCCGATACAACAAGCGGGTTGTCTACTTTAGGAATGAGAGTAATGAATGAAGAATTACAACCTGAGGGGATATTTCCATTTTCAAAGAACTCCCGAACATATGCCATAATATCCGTTTTAAGGATGTCCCAATATTTCTTGTAAAAGGTAAAAGAAAAACCGTCAGGACCGAGGGATTTTTCTAAACCACAATCCCGAATTGCATCATATACTTCGCGCTCAGATATTGAATGTTCAAGTAAGGATACTTGGGCCGAAGATAAAGTCTTATAATGATCACTTCGTCTAGTGACATCTACCCCTTCAAAATGCTTGAATTTTTAACAAAGAACTCCTGGAATATATCTTTGATATCTCCTGGATCAAAGAACCAAATCCCATTTTTCATAACTCCATTGATAGCTAGGTCCCTTCGCTTTTTCTTGACAATACCGTGGAAAAACTTAGTATTTTCATCAGCTTCTATCCCCTATTTGATTTTAGCTTTCTGATATGCATCTAGGCTTTCAGCACGCTCAATATTACGTAACTTTAAAAGCAAATCTTTACGTCGGAAATGTAAGCTTGAAGATCCCAAACCTGCTTCCAAATCTCGCTCAACATCAGCTATTTTAGATGACAATTGGACTTTCTCTTCAGACTTAGATGCATTGAATTTACGAGCCCATAATTTAATATTAGATTTCAAATGCTTCATTTTATCTTTGAACACGAGCATAGCATTAGGACCAGAAATACCATGAGATTGGTCCCAGACTTTAGTAACCATGCCATCAAAATCCGGAATAAATAACCAAGAGTTATAAAACTTAAAAGGATTCTGTAACAGCCCCGTAAAATCACAACGCAGCGGAATACCACTTTGGGGTGCCACTTCATAGTATAAAGTACAAGTTACAGAAAAGGAACAATTATTCAGTCTCATCTTCGACAGCAAAAATCGGTCAAGACGACTAAGCTTCTCTCCATTACCACTTATGCGTGTGAACGCATGACCTCCTAAAGGGACATCCCAAAACTTGCAATCCTTTATAAACTCATTAAAATCAGAAGCCGAGCGATGATTGAATAAAGAACCAATCCTTTTAGAAGAGAATCTAACAACATTAAAATCTCCAAATACGAAATAGTGTCCCGGCTGATCGAACATGAAGTTACGAATAAAGTTCCATAGATCCTTATTCTTCCTTTCCTCTTGCGGGGCATAAACATTAACCATAAAACATTTTATCTTTTTAAAAACCCATTCACCTTCCACAATGAGCAAGTTTTCCATAGAAAAAATGTTAGCTTTAATGAAAATTGATGGGTCCCAAATAGATAAAAGCCCAACTGATCTACCTACAGCCGAACTAGATGCAAAATCAAACTGATAATTGCCCCACAAACGCTTGATTTTAAACAAGTCGATTCTCTGCACATGCGTTTCTTGAAGACCTAAAAAACTATTGTTATGATTAGAACAAATGCGAGAAATAACCCCGCATTTATCCACTCCCATCCCACATGAATTATAGGACATAATATTCATTACTTACTGCCATGAACACCAATGCTATCAATGTATTTCTTTAAATCTGCTTTACTACCTTCCATATCATATCCAAGAACACTTCCCATTTCGATATGAGATATAAAAGCATCAATTAACGAACCTGTGGATCTACGGTTACCACTTCGGGAACCTCTAGCATTAAAGTGTGAATTTGCTGAATTAGCTCTACTCCTTTTCTTTCCATGGTTGAAGGTAGAAGTTGAAGACCGAAAGCCTTCAAAACCCGGAGGTTTAGATGGAGAATTGGATACCTCCTGATCCCGGTCCTTGTTGATTTCCTCACCTTTTCAAAGATCACATTTTCCTTTGCTTCGAGATTATTTATCTCCTCAGCCCATGTGGGCTTAATTACACTTTCTGACTCATTAGTTTGGTCTCTTTTAGTATCTTTTACCTCATCAACCTGCATATCAATGTTTTCCTCATCTTTATTATTTTCCTTTATCTCACCCTCTTCCGCTTCATCATTTATGTGAATACTTTGCTCATCCTCATCAGAATCCGAATTGTTGCTAGCCCACTCTTTTTGAGAATTATCATCTATTGCATCAAAAGACCCAACCTGCAAATTCTTTCACACGGACTCGATAGTTTTCATTGTTAATGGATACCAAGCACGTATCAGAAATAGATTCACGAATCTTAGTTTTAATGCAAACGCGTCCATTAGCCAAGTTTTCGTGTTGATCCTCATCTACAAATAAAGGGTCATCCCAAATACATGCGGCCTTCTTAAAGGCATTAAATCGTTGGCACGAGAGAGATGTGTTGAGATCAACTTAGACCATTTAGTGGTGAAGGTACGGGTGGGGTAATATGACTTGAAATAAAGAGGTAATAGAAAAGCTAAATATGTCATAGTCCAATTTGCTACTTCTATCTATCAACAACCTTGTTACATAGCTATCAAACATTTATTTAAAGACTATCAAACGTCATAAAGCAGACAATTGACAAACATAAAATCTATAAAATCTTTTAATAATTCACGTTTTTAAGTTTTCTGAGTTTCTAACCAATGGGATCCTATCTTTTTGTACTAGCGCTTACCCATTATAGGCAATTAACAGTTCATGATGTGAGGTCTTTTGGCAATAGCTACTCATGCAATTTATATCATATTCGGGTCCAGCATACCATAAAGTTCTTGTGCTCAGTTTATAAAACAAGCATGTATCTCCCTCGCGGGGTTTTATAAATACAGTTAAAAGTTGAAAGGCGAGGCTATGAACTCACCTTGAGCGAACGGTAATATCAAGTAATATAAGAGCTGAAGTAAGACAAATACTCCTAAGAGCGACCTAAAATAAAAGGCGCGACTTAGAAAAACAATCTAATACTTACGCGAAAGAAGATGAAATCAAATGATGACTTTATAAAAGTTTTACTTATGTCCGATCTAGCATGGCATTGCATTCAAGTTTTTATTGACCAATTTTACCTAAATTCAAGTGTCCCAATCTGTATGAATATGTCATTCATACCATGTTTTTACTTTACTCTTTACCCGTCAACTCACACAAAATTACCCGTTTTGGTTTTACGTCTAGTAACTTTTATTTACACATTTCTGAAATCTTTCAACTTTGTTGAATCATAACTCAAAATCCGTAATTCATACGAGTATGAGGCTTTCACCTCCAGAAAGCATTTTGAGTCTACTTTTCAAAAATACAGGCCTCACTGTCCAGGGGGTCAATGATCCTGTGTGAAATTACCATTTTACCCTTCTATGTCAAAACAGTTTATTTTCTGAATATTTCCACTCCACGAAAATGATCATAAATCAAAATCTATACATGCTATAAACGTGAGACCACTTGGAGATGGTAGCTATAAGTGTCCTCTACAGGGAACAACTTTTTATTTCAGAAAGTTAGTGCAAAAATATGGGGTTATACCCCGTTTCCCAACTGAGTGCAAAAATTGACTAGTTTTAGTAAATTGGCCGTATCTAGCTCATCCGGAGGAGATACGGCTCTATCCAATTAACCACATATACCTTAGACACATACCAACATCATTATTAAATTTACCAGGTACCCTATTACCAAAAATATTTCGTAATCCATCTGTTTTGCTACTGTTGTAAAAACAGTTTCATAACTCTATTATAATCCAATCCAAACA
Source organism: Tanacetum coccineum (assembly GCA_026074375.1). Taxonomy (NCBI): domain Eukaryota; kingdom Viridiplantae; phylum Streptophyta; class Magnoliopsida; order Asterales; family Asteraceae; genus Tanacetum; species Tanacetum coccineum. Next base: position 18,890 of record BQNB010074991.1, on the reverse strand, counting down.
TCATTTTATTCTCTTAAAAATTTAACACAATGCCATAACTAATGATTAGACACATTAGTAAACATAAAAACTTAATATTTTCAGAATCTAACATCCATTTGCATGGTCCAAAAACGAAATAAAAATTGAGAATAAAGAATAGATCTTACTAAGGGTGGATTTGAGCTAGAGAATCAACAAACAAAAACACTCTCTTCTTGCTAGGGCTGGTCCAAACCAATGCAACCCTTAAATCCAGCGATTGAACACTTACTTAGCCCTAAAATATCACCAAGAACTTTCCCAATAAAACCCCAATCAAATGGCTTCAAGAATCACCAAGAAAACTAGTCCTAAACACCTTCAAATCTTCAAGAAACTATACCAAACTTTGCAAGATGCAAGAGGATGGTGTTATAAAGCCTAAAATGAGTTGAATAATTTTGTGAGATGGTGATGGTGGTGTTGTATGAATTCAGCAGCCAAGGACCAAGAAGAAGGAGAGAAAAAAAAACTTTTGAAATGGTGAAATGAATAGTTAGTTTGCATGTATGGGAAATGAAGTGTAATGAGTGATTTTATGGAAAAATGGAGTATGGTGGAGTGTGAGAAAGGGTAAATCCGGTTTTAGGGTCTTGGGGAGGATAAAATTATTATTTTTTTTGATTTTTGTTTGTGATAGTTTATTTAAAGTGTAGGTTAAGGTTATAAAAGAAAAAAGGTAAGGTTTAAGGTAGAAACGCGAGTTTTAGCAAGAAAATTCGGAAACGCGAATCACAACGGAAAATGAAAATGATAAGAATTATAATTATTGGGGAATAATATGAGGTTAATAAATCACTTACGATGCGAAGACGGAATAGGTTTCTAATTACGGCTCACGCAAAAGCTAAAAACGAGAATTTCTTACTAAATCGGGTAGACGTAAAACTTAACAACTCGCTTAAAAATGAAAATAGAATTAAAGCTCGGAGTAAAATAATGACCTTGAATACGGAATGTTACAGATTCGGACCAAAATCAACATTATATTGCATCAAAATAATAGGCCGATGATCAGAAATTGACCTGTCAAGAGAAACAGCCATTAGATTTGGAACAATATTCGTCACATCTTCCGACAGCAAAAACCGGTCAATACGACTAAGCTTCTCTCCATTACCACTTATGCGTGTGAACGCATGTCCTCCTAAAGGGACATCCCAAAACTTGCAATACTTTATAAAATCATTAAAATCAAAAGCCGGGCGATGATTGAATAAACCAATCCTTTCAGAAGAGAATCTAACAACATTAAAATCGCCAAACACGAAATAGTGTCCCGGCTGATTGGACATGAAGTTACGAATAAAGTTCCATAGATCCTTCTTCTTCCTTTCCTCTTGCGGGGCATAAACATTAACCATAAAACATTTCATCTTTTTAAAAACCCATTTACCTTCCACAATGAGCAAGTTTTCCATAGAAAAAATGTTAGCTTTAATGAAAATCGAGGGGTCCTAAATAGATAAAAGCCCACCTGATCTACCTACAGTCGAACTAGATGCAAAATCAAACTGATAATTGCCCCGCAAACGCTTGAGTTTAAACAAGTCGATTCTCTGCACATGCGTTTCTTGAAGACCTAAAAAACTAATGTTATGCTTAGAACAAATGCGAGAAATAGGCCCGTATTTATCCACTCCCATCCCAGATAAATTATAGGACATAATATTCATTACTTACTGCCATGAACACCAATGCTATCAATGTATTTCTTTAAATCTGCTTTACTACTAACAAAAAAACCTCCATAATCATATCCAAACCCAAAAAACACTTCCCATTTCGATATGAGATATAAAAGCATCAATTAACGAACATGTGGATCTACGGTTACCACTTCGGGAACCTCTAGCATTAAAGTGTGAATTTGCTGAACTAGCTCTACTCCTTTTCTTTCCATGGTTGGAGGTAAAAGTTGAAGACCGAAAGCCTTCAAAACCTAGATGTTTAGATGGAGAATTGGATACCTCCTAATCCCGGTCCTTGTTGATTTCCTCATCCTTTCCAAAGATCACATTTTCCTTTGCTTCGAGATTATTTATCTCCTCAGCCCATGTGGGCTTAATTACACTTTTTGACTCATTAGTTTGGTCTCTTTCAATATCTTTTACCTCATCAACTTGCATATCAATGTTTTCCTCATCTTTATTATTTTCCTTTATCTCACCCTCTTCCGCTTCATCATTTATGTGAATACTTTGCTCATCCTCATCAGAATCCGAATTGTTGCTAGCCCACTCTTTTTGAGAATTATCATCTATTGCATCAAAATCTGAGACCCAACCTGCAAATTCTTTCACACGGGCTCAATAGTTTTCATTGTTAATGGATACCAAGCACGTATCAGAAATAGATTCACGAATCTTAGTTTTAATGCAAACGCGTCCATTAGCCAAGGTTTCGTGTTGATCCTCATCTACAAATAAAGGGTCACCCCAAATACCTGCGACCTTCTTAAAGGCATTAAATCGTTGGCACGAGAGAGATGTGTTGAGATCAACTTAGACCATTTAGTGGCGAAGGTACGAGTGGGGTAATATGACTTGAAATAAAGAGGTAATAGAAAAGCTAAAGATGTCATAGTCCAATTTGCTACTTCTATCTATCAACAACCTTGTTACATAGCTATCAAACATTTATTTAAAGATTATCAAACGTCATAAAGCAGATAATTGACAAACATAAAATCTAGAGTAACTGCAAAAATCATCCTTGTGATTTGTACTTTTCGGCACTAATCATCCCTAACTGATACTATTGGCACTAATCATCCCCGAGCGATGAAACGTTCGGCAAAAATCATCCTTGTGTGTTTTAAATAACATAATTACTCTCCATACGTTTAAACCACATGGATGATTTTTGCAGTTTACAAAAAAACTAATGTTACAATTATTATTATTATTATTTACTTTTGTTTAATTAAATAATCACTTCATTATAATAATAGAATTTACAACAAATTAGAGGGGAGCCGAGATACTATATGGGCCTTCACTCCTTTGCGTCAAAGACGATATTATTATTATTATTATTATTATTATTATTATAAATCATTTTGTTTGTAATTTACTTATTTTATTTTATAAATTTTTATATTTTATATTTTTTACTTTTAATTTTTTTATTTTATTATTATTATTCTTTATTATAAATAACTTTATTAGAATTTTAAGGGATTTACAAAAAATTATTGGGAAGCCGAGATATCATCTAGGCCGCCACTTCTTGATGTGTTTGTTTATCTGACTGGGGCTTCCGCCTTTGACGCAAACCAGAATGACTGATTTTGTTCCGCCTTCACACGTTTATGTGGTGCCGCATCAATCAGCCATCATGGTTTGTGTCAAAGGCGGAAGTCCCAGTTAGATAAACACACACATCAAGGAGTGGGGGGCTAGATAATATCTCGGCTTCCCAATAATTTTTTTAAATCCCTTAAATTTCTAATAAAGTGATTTATAATAAATAATAATAATAATAATAAATTAAAAATAAAATAAGTAAATTACAAATAAATATAATAGAAATAAATATAATAGAAATAAATAAATAAAATAATAATAATAATAATATCGCCTTTGACGCAAAGAAGTGAAGGCCCATATAGTATCTCGGCTCCCCTCTAATTTGTTGTAAATTCTATTATTATAATGAAGTGATGATTTAATTAAAAAAAAGTAAAAAATAATAATAATTGTGAATATTAGTTTTTTGATAAAACTGCAAAAATCATCCATGTGGTTTAAACATATTTTGGCATAAATCATCCATGTGTGTTTTAAATGACATAATTACCCTCCATAATTAGTGGTGAAGGATAATTTTTGCCGAACGTTTCATCGCTCAGAAATAATTAGTGTCAATAGTATAAGTCAGGGATGATTAGTGCCAAAAAGTACAAACCACATAGATGATTTTTGCAGTTTACTCTAAAATCTATAAAATCTTTTAATAATTCACGTTTTTAAGTTTTCTGAGTTTCTAACCAATGGGATCCTATCTTTTATTCAAATTATTGGGTTTGGTTGGTGGGGTTTTGATGATGGGAAATGCATGTAACATGTTGTTTTCGTCATTGGCCCGTAGAAAAGGACGAATCATATTACCCACACACATGGAAATTTAATATTTGCAAATTGAGTTGATGACAATGTTTAATGTATTAACGAGTGCAATAGCGGCTTGTTAATTCTTTCGTTTTAGCGTCATATCACTAAGATTACCCATAATGAGTGTCCTAGTATATCGATTAACTAACAAATCGTCGATCTTCATGTCATTCGCCCCATTGTGGTGATGTCCTCCATGTCGGTCGGGTTTTGCCATTTTGGACGAATAGGTCGGATACCCGACCAAGTATATGCACACTTTCATAAACCTTTTGGGTTAAAAATGGTGTTTTATAATCTCATCAAAAAAGTCTCCTTAGATGTTGGGCTTGGCCTTGAAACATCTTCTTATTACGAAAATTCCATAGAAGACACCATCACAATTTAATTACCTTGGACATGCTTTTTTTCTTCTGCGGCGTTTTACATTATCGATCCAAACTCCATTCTCGTACAGAGTTAATATCCAAAAAGCACGTCCCAACACCGATTTATTAATTTAGAAATCTTCTTTGCCGTGTTACAAGCGGAAGAACAAATGAATCATTGTTTCAATTCCCGACATCACTTTTCACACAAGATAGAGACTCAATATCTATAGCACGTCTGAAAATGTTAATCTAGTAGGTAAGGAGTTCGTCATTACCTTGCCAAGCGGAAGGTGTTTCACTTTGTTGGGAACATAATCCGAATCCACCTAGTCTTTAGATCACCTTTCGGAAGTAATCGCGAATCTATCATGTTTCTTGACGAAGCCACGGTATACCCACAATGAGTGTCCTAGTATATCGGTTAACTGACAAATCGTCGATCTTCATGTCAGTCGCCCCATTGTGGTGATGTCCTCCATGTCGGTCGGGTTTTGCCATTTTGGACGAATAGGTCGGATACCCGACCAAGTATATGCACACTTTCATAAACCTTTTGGGTTAAAAATGGTGTTTTATGTATTTTTTTTTTGTTTCACTTTTTTTTTACTTCTTTTGCAAGGTAACAAAGACAACCTAGGGCCCGTTTGTTTTGATGATATGGAATAAAAAGAATGGAATGACTCTTTGGATTAAGCGTTTGCTTAAAAATTTTACTTTCAAATTTGGGAGTCATTGTATAATATTTTTGGTGTCTTTGATAGAAATAGTAGGCTCTATATATATTTGTGTGTCTTTTTATATTTTTTTGATAAAATAAATAAAATTTAATATATATTCATCCATTAACTATTAAAATACTACTATTAAAATTTTTTTTTCTATTTATTTTCTTTCATACTTATACCAAATCTAAATATTTTCCATACCCACCTACATACCAAACGGCCCCTTAGTTTTTTTTCTTTTCTATTTTTTAATTTTATAAATATGCAATTTACACTGTAGGCCTTTGATGTATGTTTTTATTGCCATTTTTATTTATAAATAACTAATAAGTTATGTTTAGTGATATTTTAAGTAAAAAAAAAGTGAGATTCTTGTTTATGTATTATTTTTATTATTAATGAATTTTAATTTTGTTGTTATATATTTAAAAAAGATGTAGGTCATCTTACTGTAGCTAAAAGGTCGTCTGTAGGTCACCGGAGAGAGAACGCTGCGATGACAGTAAAAATGTAAGTCGTCTGGTGTCACTACTGTGAACAGCCTAAACATCTTCACTGTACTATTTGTCATTTTAGTTATGTAATAGTCATTATAACCGTTCTCACTTTTTTATTATGAAATAAAAAAACACAAAGCACAAACTCAATATTGTCGTGCCCCTAGCTCACCTCGTGCAACATAACTAGGAGTCGACCATGATTCCACTGCACCCCCGACCTGACCCCTCTTGAAATGGTTTTTGGACACGAGGATTCACTAATTGATTGTGATAAATGGGTTTTTTTTAGGAACAAGAAAGATTTCACTGTGTTTCCATCACATCTCGACGCTCTCTTAAGATGGTTTTTAGACAAGAGGATTTACAATTAATTTTTAATGAGGTTTCTAAAACAAGAAGGATTTTGGGCAAAAATATATGAAAGGATACAATTTCTGGTCATGTATTATGCGATGGAGTAAAATTAAAAACAAAAATTTAACTTCGAGTTTGCAACAATTTGCATTAGAGGATGTTTTATGTAAGTATTACAAACAAAATAGATAGATTGCTACTAATATACTTCCGTTCATTAGAAAAGGAGCATATTTATAGGGACTTTAGAACGATTGACGATGAAATTACCTCCACTGCGAGGAGTGATACTAGTTAAGTATATTTTGGTGGTGCTTTTTTCCCTCGTTCCGCACAAAAAAAAGAAAAGATTGACAACTGGTTGATATTAAAACCTATTGGAAGTCTCGTTTAACCCGTCCCAACGCAAAAAAAAAATTCCCGAATCGTACAAAAAAGGAAATATCCGGGAAAAAATTAGCCAAAAAAAACAACCCAAAAATAGCCTAAAATCTGGCCAAAAGTAAAAAAAAATACAAAATAGACCCTCACCTTTTAACTATTTACGATTTTCTTACATAAAAATTCCCGTAAAAAAATTTACAAAACCGTCCCAAAAAAAGAAAATATTCGGGAAAAAATTAGTCCGTCCCAACGCAAATTTTTTTTCCTCGAATCATACAAAAAAAGAAAATATTAAAAATTAGCCCCGCTATAACGCATCGCCAAAAAAAACCCGAAACGTAAAAAAAAATATTCGGGAAAAAATTAGCCCCGCCGCAACGCGCGAGTTCTTTTGGTTGATTGTACTCATTAGGTCATGATATTGCAAGTATATTCTTCTTGTCACCACATCACCCCATCCTGCCCTATGAAATGAAAATATGGAACAAAATATGGTGTAACTAATAACGGCCCTCTCTTATTTTCATCATCATCATTTTAAGCTCAAATGTCAATTCATATGACATCCACCTTTAATTTGTTTTAACTACCTATTACTAGTTACATTTTCACTTTTGCTTTTATTTTACAAAATATATTTATTATGTTTCAAACATCCTATATTTATTTTAGCTTCTTATTAGAAAAAAAAAAAAAAACAAACACACTTCTTTCATTTCATTTTCCCGCATGCAGACATAAGAGGAAAAACAAATGCACTTATTTGATTTTCTCTTCCCACTTGCGGACAAACGTGAAAAAAAGTGCTTCTTTTAAAACGCAAACATTGCCTAAGATTAACTAAGTGTTATATATATGTTTGAAATTACTTGCACAAATAATAAGATCAACAGAGCAATAACCAAAGTGGTAATTAGAGCATTAGACATTGAGACCTCTCTCTCTTCTCTAGTCTCTATGAAGTGAGATCCCCCTAGAACACCTACTAATCAAAGAACAAAACAAGTAATCTTTGCCATTTTTTTTAACGGCAATTAGAAATTTTATTAAAAAATGCTAGTAAGAAGCTAGCAAGAAAAAGTCACACGCAAAACGATCCAACAGACAAAAGAAAAAAGAAACAGAATAAGTTCTAACGATACAAAACAAACACGCAAAAAACCGACGGCTAC
>BQNB010074990.1:0-31613 GCA_026074375.1 Tanacetum coccineum | reverse complement strand
CACTAAAACCACCCTTTGGCCATTCTAAGATATTGAACTTTAGAAAAGCTAATAAGCTCAAGTTGATAAGCTCTAAAAATTGATCTTGTTAGGTTTACTAAAGTTTGATAAGCGGAACAAATAAGCTTAAATATAAAATAAGATGGTACATGACTACATGTGGTAAGTTAAGGGTAAATGAGTAATTGTGCTTCATGTATCGAGATATACATTTGTTGCAGCTGACTTGATATGGAATTAATGAGTTAACCTGTAGCAGAAGTAGGTAATTACCTGAATCCTAGAAACTGATTACCAATAATCATGTTCGAGTGAAACTTAAAGCACTACTGTAGCTTTATCTAAAAGCAGGGAAGTTGCTAAGGAGTAAAGGATCTTTTCATTTTGTATGAGATTTTGATGCCTTGTAAGTTTGAAGATTTAGTTTAGTCTAGGATTTTTGTCGTTGATGGTTATGATATTCTCTATAATTGGGTGCTTGTATAGCGTGTTAAGTGTTTAATGATGTGTGAATGTGTCATATGTTTAAGGACAATGTAATGTAGCAAGAGAGTATTCTCCCTTAAAGATTGGTTTTTAATAACGAACCTTCCTTAATTACAGGTGAAAGTATATAAGTAGACTACCCAAAACTTTAGTAGTAGTTTGTCAATCTTGAAAATTAGTTTGTTCTCTTTACACTAGTCCCTTAAAACAGTTATGTTTCATAAAAATGATCTATTGCTATTGAAGTGATGATTTTACTTTTTAAGGAATAAACTATTTCCGTTTATGATTAAATTTTCTTCTTAGAATAGAAAATAATTGGCAGGTTTGATGGTAACTTGATAGTAATTGTCACATGCATCTTGAAATGACCATTTTATCATTGTGTAATTGAATTCATCTGAACTTAATGCTTATGATTGCAGGTTAATATACTTAAGTTCTTGAGGAATTCCAGCTTTTGGCAAAAGAATTCTGGTAGAGATCAAGTAATTCCAATGCACCATCCCAATGCTTTCAGATTTCTTCTGGAACGGTGAATGCATCTATTCTTATACTTGCAGATTTGGGCGATACTCCAAAATCTTGTCAAATTTACGCAAAGACGTGGTAGCCCCTTATAAGCATGTTGTCAGTCTTACCTGAAATATGACCGTCCAAACCCTTTCAAGCTGCGTAAGACACTTCTTTTTTTCAGAGGAAGAACCGTGAGAAAATCTGTAGGTCACAACCAAACATGAATCAATTTTCCATGGTACTCTATTTGATACTATGTTACTATTGGTTGTGGTCAGAGGTGGAAATTTTGACCCCATTGCAAAATTACCTTTAAAGGGGTCAGATTGGGGTTATTTCTATTCTAATGAGTCAAATGGGTTAACTTTAATGAACTTACTAGAAATTGAACAAGCTCAAACATAATCGTTAAGTGTATTCAAAAGCATTAAGTTTCCTAAATTCCTTCTAAAAATGGGTTATTATAGTTTTATAATCAAAATTAACACTAAAATTAGAAAATGTATTGTGGCCCAATACTTCTGAACCGACACTAGTGATTATCCATATTGACCCAAACGTATTTAGCTCCATAATGTCCATTACCCGACCTGTCAAACCGGCACATTTTGACACCTGTAGTTGTGGTCTACAAGATTTTTAAAGGATATCTCAGATGTTTTGATAATAAGTCAAACAATTACATTAAACTAAGTATGAAGTCAAACATTGTTGCAATGTTTATGGACGGATATGAAAGTTTTCTTGTAGGGGACAACCAAGTAAATGAATGAGGGCATAATTTGTTGTGCAGGAAGGCAAAGTTCGTCGTAAGCTGGAAAAGTTACTGAAAGGTTATGAGGATGTCCACTTTGAAGCAGGCTTTGCTACAGGCGAAGGCATTAATGCTGTAAGTCTTCAACTTTTGGCTAATATGATACCGCTAGACGGGTGTTTCAAATACCTAATAAATAATTAAACATTTTTGACAGATGGCGTTCATCACTTTTCGAACAGTGGGTTCGAAGTCGGACCAGGCTTTCTCGAGACCTCATATTAAGGTATGTTACTCGAGGCTGACTAGCTCGAACATCAATACTTCATGTTCAATTCATTCTGCACTATACTCTTGGATAGTTTTAGGGACGGTAATATATATTGACTCAAAACATTATGCAGTCCCACAAGGGCTTAGAGCAGTTGGGTTGGTTTCTGGCAATCCATCGGGCAATTTGTATAATGTGAACATGTATCAAGAACTACAAGTAACTCTAGAGTTTATCATGGGTGATGCCGGTGACCCGTGTGTGGGACATTTCACGGTGGTTGCACAAGTTGGACCGTTACAATGGAACTTTATGATGAGGAGTAATGGTGTTGGATCGAGGAAAAAATATTCGGTAAACTTCCAATTCAATAAGACCTACATCACTAACAATGTGGTTCCTTTTAGTTTTGTTAGCTATAAAGAAACTCGAACCAGTCACCACCCGGTTTTATGTGGACCTGTAATCGATGGCACCGCCATTTATTATTCTACTAGCTCACCTTCAAAGATGCTGCACAACGAATTAATGATCCTTTGCTTTGTTTTGGCTGCGACCTTTCTGTTTTCAGCATAGATTCGGCTATCCAATTAATTTCCAGTTGCATATATGTATCTTTATAAAAATTCGTTGAAGCTTACTTGAACTTTGTAAATAAGATCTACAAAACTTAAACTTGGAACAAAAGTTACTGAAACTCACTAGCCTTGATCAAGATAGGGGACGTCCCCAAACGGTTACATGTCAACGGTGACCCGACCTGTTTTGATAATTATGGGGAATTAAGCGTTCCAACCCGAACCTGTTTCCCGACCCGTCCATTCTTCCATCTTTAGGAAATGTGTTTTGAAATCTAAAACCAAAACCATCTCATTTCTTTATACGGAATCCGGTTGAGATTATATTAATTGAACAAATTAGTGTTTACAGTAAAATCTAGTGTCAGTATCTTGTAGGTTCAAATCGATGGTGTCAATTTCTTTGAGTGCAAAGACATTTAGTCATACTCTTTTGGATCAAAATGTTTAACGAGTTGAGCTCGAGTTTATATAGGTTCGGCTCGAGTTATTGTCGAGCTTTTTCGTGATATACTCCGTATGTGTTTTTCATATATATTACGTACATTTTAAGGCCTTATATATATATGTAATTACAGCAAGTGTAAATACTAATCTTTGTCTCGGGCTCTTTGAACCGAGCTCAGGTCGAATTCAACCTTTCTCGAGTCGAGCTCAAGCTTCCCTCACTAAGGCTCGCCGAGATAGAGCTAAACAAAATATTCTTGAGTCGAGTCGAGCCTTGCCAAAATTCGACTCGTTTACGCCCTAAGAAGTAGATTGTTCGTTTCTCTATAAATTAACAATGTAGCTGTAACATGTACGGTAATAGAACACCTTATAGTACGTGAGTAGTTTTGAATTTAAAGAGTTACAACCGCTAAGGAGATTTTATCATAAGGACAAACATTCAAACACATCTTATTTAATTTGGTTTTGTCATACATATTCTGGAAACAAAGCAACCTATTCAGATGTGGATTCACAGTCACTCACATCAAAAATAAAACAAAGCATGCTTCTTGACAATCAAAGTTCAAACCTTAAACGTACTAGTATTACTTGAATACACTTGACTTCTTGACAATCAGAGTTCCACTTCGTTCCTTCAGTTATCTTCAACTCGTGTACTGAGGGCTCGATCAGGCTACTTTAACACGGGTCATTCTTTGAGTCCAACAACTTGCTTGACATGGTACTGATAGAATGCTATATGACCACACATAAAAACTTCAAGTGGGTACAATTACAAATGTTTAGCTTCAATCATCTTTGATACAAATTTATACTTAATATGAATAATCAAAAAGGAGGCAACAAGTTCACAATTCTTATGCAGTTTTCTTGTGATTATTAGAGTACATATTATATTTAATGTAATTGGCCCATTGGCCTAAGCCCATAGTGTAGAATATTCTGTTTGGCTGTTATCAATAATAATCAAGCAATTAATCCAATCAATATCAATTTCTATTATCTCTCATGGTAATCAGAGCCTAAAATTAATCTTCCCATAATCTTCTCCTTCTTTTTCTCTCATAACACGCTCCTCATCTTTCTCACCCATCAAATAAAAAAAAATTATTGTTCATCGACGAACATTGTTCATCAGCAATTACTGTTCATCGGCGAGTATTGTTCATCGGCGAGTACTGTTCATCGGGTACTGTTCATCGACAAAAAAAAAGAGATTGTTCTTATGGCTTCTCATGATCAGCAATGATATATAGATACCGGAGCAACTTCTCACATTTCATCTCACACCGGTAACCTTCAAACCTCTTTTCTTAATCGAAATTTTCATTCAGTTATTGTCGGAAATGGATCATCTATACCTGCCACCCACTCTGGACATGTACAAATCCCTAATTCATATCGCCCACTTCACTTTAAAAATGTTCTTGTCACACCCAATATAATTAAAAACCTTGTTTGTGTATGTAAATTCACCACTGACAATAAATGCTTCATTGATTTTGATCCCTATGGTTTCACTGTATGAGATTATCATACCCGTCAAACCCTTCTTCGTTGTGACAGCACGGGTGATCTATACTCCTTACACTTTGCCGCCTCAGCCTTTGCCCTTCTTACTAATAATCATTCCCTTTGGCATCAACGTTTTTGTCACCCCGGTGACAATGTTATTCAAACCCTGTCGTCACGTTGCCTTGTGTCTTATAATAAACAAAACACTCAACACTTGTGTCGTGCCTGCCAGTTAGGGAAACAAACAAAACTTCCCTTTCGACGATCTACCTCTATTGTCACATCTCCCTTTGACATTATTCACTCAGACCTTTGGACATTCCCTGTCTCTACCATGAGTGGATATAAATACTATGTCCTTTTCTTAGATCACTATTCACATTTTTTGTGGGTCTACCCACTTCACAGAAAATCTGATGCACAGTCAAAACTTCTACATTTTCGTGCATTTGTAAAAACCCAATTCAACCATGAAATTAAAGCTTTCCAATGTGATCATGGTGGAGAATTTGACAACAACTCCCTCCATGAATTATTTGCCACTAATGGCATTCAATTTCGTTTCTCATGCCCACGTACATCTCAACAAAATGGCAAATCTGAACGCATGATTCGTACTATCTATAATGTAGTATGTTCTCTCCTATTTCAAGCTCATATTCCTCTCGAGTATTTGGTCGAAGCACTACCCACTGCCACTTACTTACTTAATATCTTCCCCTCCACCTCCATCAATAATGACATCCCTTACACAAAATTATTCAACAAACCAACCTCTTACACCCATCTTCGCATATTTGGATGCCTTTGTTACCCTTACACCTTTCCACCGCATAAACTTGCCCCTCATACCACACCATCTATCTTTCTCGGGTACCCTTACAATCATCGCGGATATCGGTGCCTTGTGCCTTGACCCGAACACCAACAAAATTATCATTTCTCGTCATGTCACATTTGACAAAACTATCTTTCCCTTCGGCTCCATGACTCTAACTAAACCTCCCTCACACCAATTTTTAGATGATAATCTAGACACCTCCCCAATTGTATTTCGCCTACTTACCACACCTACTTATCCTTAACAAACACCACCACAAACAACCCCACAAACAAATCCACAAACAACTCCTCAATTAACATCTCCTACTCCTCTATTAACAGCATCACCACAAACAACACCGACACCACCAACCACCCCACCACCACCACCACCCACCTCGCAACACCCTATGGTCACACACTCTAAAGTCGAGATTGTAAAAGCTAACCCCAAATACACCTTACATGTTACCACCTCCTCCCCTATCCCAAGTCTCTTTTTCATTCCCTTCGAGATCCTAACTGGAAACAAGCTATGTGTGACGAATATAAAGCTCTCATTGACAATAACACCTGGGTACTTGTTCCTCGCCTACCAAATGTCAACATTGTCCGCTCTATGTGGTTGTACAAACACAAATATAATGCGGACGGGTCCTTAAATCGGTACAAAGCTCGACTAGTTGCAAATGGTCGCAGTCAACAACAAGGCATCGACTGCGATGAGACATTTAGCCTTGTTGTCAAACCTGCTACCATACGGACTGTTCTTAGCCTTGCAGTTTCTCGATAATGTCCAATTCATCAGTTAGACTGTTCTTACATGCATCAGCCACCAGGATTTACTGATTCAGCTCATTCTAATTATGTTTGCCTTCTGCAAAAGTCGCTTTATGGCCTTAAGCAGGCCCCTCGAGCTTGGTTTCAACGATTTTCTAGCTATGTTATTCGAGCCGGTTTCTATCATAGCAAAACTGACACGTCTCTTTTCATCTTTCACAAGGGGCCAGACATAGCTTACTTACTACTATATGTGGATGATATCATTCTTACGGCTTCTTCTACTTCACTCCTGCAACGTATCATCTCTTTACTACATGCGGAATTTGCTATGATAGACCTTGGCCCACTCAACTATTTTCTCGGTATATCTGCCACGCGTACTACCTCTGGCATATTCTTGTCTCAGACGAAATATGCTACTGAGATTCTTGAGCAAGCACAAATGCTTAATTGTAATCCTTGCAGGACTCCAATTGACATCGAGAAGAAGCTTGGACCTGAAGGATCACCAGTCACTGATCCTACTTAATATTGCGGCCTTGCCGGATCACTTCAGTACCTCACCTTTACCCGACCCGATTTGTCATATGCAGTTCAACAGTTATGTCTTTACATGCATGATCCTCGAGAGCCACACCTTAATGCTATAAAAATGTGTTCTTCGTTATCTTTGAGGAACCACTGATCTTGGATTACAGCTATTTCGGTCTACTACATCACAGCTTATTGCATACTCTGATGCTGACTGGGCAGGTTGTCCGGCTACCCGCCGATCTACTTCTGAATACTATGTTTTTCTTGGTGACAACCTCCTGACGTGGTCCTCCAAACGTCAGGACACGTTGTCTCGTTCTAGTGCTGAGGTTGAATACCGCGGGGTTACGAATGCTGTAGCTGAGACATCTTGGATTCGCAACCTCCTTCGTGAGTTTCATACCTCACTTTTCACAGCGACCTTGGTCTACTATGATAATGTCAGTGTTGTATACATGTCTGCAAACCCAGTACAACATGAGTGCACCAAACATATAGAGATTGACATCCATTTTGTTCGTGACAAAGTAGCAGCAGGTCATGTTCGAGTTCTTTATGTCCCTTCTCGATTTCAGTACGCAGATATCTTCACAAAAGGTCTCCCATACCCGTTGTTTGCTGATTTCAGATCCAGTTTGAGTGTCCGCAAAACTTCCTCTCCAACGGGGGCGTATTAGAGTACATATTATATTTAATGTAAGGCCCATTGGCCCAAGCCCATAGTATAGAATATTCTGTTGTATCCTATATATATGTTGACTGTTATTAATAATAATCAAGCAATCAATCAATCAATCAATATCAATTTCTATTATCTCTCAGTGATGTGGTGAACAACACATAGATTATTGTAACATCATGTTTGATACAGATCTTCCGTTATAGTTGTAAGCATTTGTTAATGTGAATTTGGGGTTGGTCCTGACAGTTCTAAATATTGTCTTTGTTAATTAAAGATATTAAAAATAATAATACCACAGGCATTTCCCAGTCATCTGATTATGCCTAATTGGTGTGTTACGCCATCAACCACATAGCCAAATACGCCTTTCATCTTTAAATAAGTATTCACTATTAACAGATGAGATTATGAGGCCCAAGTGTTATTGTTATAGGATTAGCTCATTATTTAATCTATCTGGCACATTATTAATTAAAGAAAATGAGAAAAATAACCAATCTTACGAAAGTATTTCACCAAATACCCCATTTTTTATAAATGCATTCTTGAGGAATTAAATATCATCTTAACCCATCAAAAACTTTTTTTCATTAGTTGAGATACAAATTGCATACTTATTTTGATTGTCGGTTCATCTATAACTGTAAAAATTTGAACCAAAACAATATTGGCTTTGTAAGTTGTATCAGATAATTTAAACTACAACAAAGCATAAAAAATATTGAAAGATAAAAATAGCTGAATTATGGTATGTTTTTTTTGTTTTTCTAAATATACCTTTGCTTTATATATGTAATAAAATTATTTCTTTCTTTTCAAAGCTAAGATAAAAATAGTTATATAACTATCTGTTTTAATTTCATAAACGAAAATACATAAATTTGTAAAATAAATACATACCTCTCGTTTGGAAAAGGTTACGGATATTCCTAGAAATACTTGTCTTTAGCAGGGGAGCAAACCGAGCATACCTACGGATCTTCCTAGGAATTCTTGTCTGTAACGGTAACATAAAGAAGTTAGCAGGGAGCAAACCGAACAATTGTGTAAACCTGAATAACAATAATATAACTTTTTTTTCTTTTTTATATATATTTTAAGCAATAATTTAGCATGTACAAATGCATGGCAATATCCATACCCGATTCACAGGCTTGAGATTGGGTGTATGATAGGTTCCATTATTATTCCATTTGTCCATTACATTACACTCATAAATCTCCATTTTCTCCAAGGAAGGATAACTGATTTTTACATTTCCAGCATAGAAGCTCTTGAGGTTTTTTAAGTAATATAGTTCAATCTTGACAAGGCAAGGAAAATCAACCATGTCGATATTGCCTCTATCCCCGTCCCAGATCACTTCCTCTAAACTGCTACATTCCTGTATTGTTAAAGTTTGCAAATTGACAAGCCCTCGTGCTGCCTTAACAGAGAATAGTCTCACTAACTTGTTACAACCACAAATATGGAGTGTCACTAGGTTCTTAAGGCTTATATATTGATCTGGACAGTTCCATAGAACACACAACTCATTGAGCTTGAACAGAACAAGGTGTTCCAGCTTCGAAAAAAATTGCTTCTTTGTATTTTCTTCACCAAGTTCTTCATCTACATCCCAATCGCTTGAGTACTCCACTAAACTTAAAAGATTTCGACATCGACATAACATAATTGTAGTCAAGTCATCCAAACTTTCACAATACATTGTAGGCACGATATTATTTGGATTATCTACCGAATTGAAAATTATACCGTCACTTAACTCGATCAATTCCTTAACCTGCAACATGGATGGGGTATCAAGATCTTTCATTCCCAGAATCAGTGTCTTTTTATGTACAACCTCTGCAACATCATAGATTTGTGTAGGTCCTCCGATTTGTATGACAAATCCTTTCAATTTTGTAAAACACACACCTTCAGGAATAAGATGTATTTGTGGCACAAATAAATCTAAAAATGTGAGCATCGACAATTTGCCTATTTCCATAAGACCCTCGTTATTCCCGTCTTTGACCGGATAGTATGCAAGATGCAACTCTTCCAACCAACGGAGCTTTGACATCACACTTGGTGCTATATGAGATAGACCGAGACAGCCTTTAACTTCTAGCCGCCTTAAATTGACCAAATTTCCGATTTCTTGAGGAATTTTTACAATCCCAGTGTGACTGAGAATTAAAATTTCAAGTAATATGAGGTCCCCAAGTACAGAAATATCACGGAGATTTTTGTTTCCACCAAGATTGAGCATACACAATTTTGTAAGTTGCTTCATGAATAGTGATGGTGGGAGGGACACAATCTCATTTCGCCCAAAATCTAAAACTCTAGCTTCTTTCACACCTTGAATAAATTTATCGGGAATTGTTGGTAGACAATTTTCTTGTATAAGGAAAATATCGAGGAGTGGAATATCAAGCTCATAATCAGGAAGCTTACGAATACCATTATACATGAGTGAGATGCCTGTGCAACTTTTCACACTTTTATTTCTTGGTTGCCATTCTGTCAAACCTATCCCAGCCTTTACCAAAAACTTATTGCTACCTTTAGAAGCAATCAACAATGCTACTTCACGAACAACGTCATGCATTTTTACTGTTGATTCATGCTTCCCGTCCAACAACAAGCAACTGGATTTGAGGATCTTCACTGCATGTCGAACTCCATTTCTTACATCCTCCATGCTGTCGAGGTCCGTAAAAATTTCTAGACCAACCCCATAATATGCCAAACGTTCTAATGGAATGTTGGAATCTTCTGGGAACATACTACACAGTAGGAAACATAATTTCGCCTCTTCGCTTTCAAGCAAATCAAAGCTTAGTTGCAAATGAGAGTATGCTAAACTTATCTTTGGATCTATGTATGACGTTGTAGGTTTCTTTAGTTGTGTAAGGGCTCTTTTCCATGACTCGATGCTTTCATTTTTCAAAGCTGCACCTACTGCTTGTATGATGAGTGGCAACCCACCACATCCTTCAACAATCTTTTCTGCAATTTTTTTCAATTTTGCATCGGTCTCCACAGTATCCCCAACCACACGTTTGAAAAGAATCCATGCTTCTTTTGTTAGCAGAGAGTCTACACAAATTAAACATGTAGCATTCATTGTTTTACAGACGTCTTTGCTTCTAGACGTCAACAAAATCTTGCAATTCTTGTAGTCAGCCCCACAGGGAATACCCACTTCATCTAGCTTGAGTTCCCCCCACAAGTCATCTAAGATGACTAGAATCTTGTCGCCGTTCTTAATTCGTTTTGCTGCATTTTCAACATCCTTTTTGATCCTTTGAGCATCTACGGGTTGTGAGACCGTTATAAATTCAACACCAGCAAATAAACGTTTCACCGTACGCTTGACAGCAACTTCCTTGGCCAGTGTGGTCTTACCTACACCTCCTGTACCATAGATTCCTATGATTTGTATGTTGTCATCTTTAACAGATTTAATAATCTTTTCGATACACAACTTATGCGTATCAAGACCATCCATGTTATGCCTTTCGTAGACATCTAGGTCTCCAGGTGCAGGAGTGTCAACAGAAACACGACTTTCAAAACGCGCCCCAGCTTCTAGGATTTTTTCAAGCGAAGCAATCTTGTTTGCCGCCTTCTTACCGTGACTATAAAGGGTGACCAGATGGGTACACATTCCTAAGTTGAAGCATGTCTTGTTGGCAATAGCATCGACCCCATCAATATCCTCTTTTGCTTCAGATATGTGAGATTCAGCGTTGGCCCCTCCAGTAACTTGTTTTGCTTCAGATATGTGAGATTCAGCGTTGGCCCCATCAGTAACTTCTTTCGCTTCAGGTATGTGAGATTCAGTGTTGACCCCCTGAATAATTTTTTTTGCTTCTGTTATGAGAAATTCAGCGTTTTTCACCCAATTTTCCACACCTTCTTTGAGCCTATCTCCTTTCTCGTTTGCTGCTGCTATCTGTTCTACAACACTGCCTTTCATCAGCGTTAGGTCTTCAATTTTTTCATTAAGATCTTTAATGTATTCGGAGCAGTTGGACATGTAACTAATCTCCTTTTTAGCAACACCAAACAAAGTGTCGACTACCTTTCCAACCATGGAAGTAACAAGCTCTTGTGCCATTACAAATTTCTTTAACTTTCAGTTGGGTTGTTGATGTGTTTAAAGTACGTATGTAGCTCAAGACAAGAGTGAAAGAACTAAGGGTGATTATACTTTCATTAAAAAAACATAATAGAAATACAGTTCATAAAGCCTAGCTAGAAAACTTGAGATATAAGTTTACTACTGTAATAGATCTTGAACGGATCAATTGGGCGGATGTTGAGTAACGATGATAGTTTACTTCTTCGTCGAAAGTACTAACCGCAACTTACCGATCAACCCCAACGTTATATACAATAATACCATGCATAATCGTAGTATAAAAAAGTAGAAGCATCTAGCTAAAAGTGATTGCTAAAAGAGAAATTGATTTTTGTAGTAAATCTAGTTTTCTTTCGTTTGCAATAAAGTCAAAGTGGATTTGTGGTGGAAGTACAAGATAAGAAGATAAGGAATACTATTAGGAAAGTAAGTGTATGTGTTCATAACCTGTTCATAAGAACAGGGATTTCACTTTCTATTAACCTACTCCAGTCCCACTCTTTCTGTCCACTAATAGGATGTTAACGTTTTGACCCATTATCAACGTGTCTAAACCACCCATCTTTTTCACCGAAAAATAAAAATATACGAGTATAAGCCACCCATCTCCAAAAGTGTCAAATACCATTCGAACTTTATTTGAACTGATCTGTATAATCAGCAAACTTGACCATTTTTTCTTACTATATTCACGTCATCTGACACAATGTACATGGTCATGTCACTTCTTTTAGAAGCGTTAGGTATCCATCGTCAGCCCCTAATACACACCGTTAGGTTGTATTCCTAATAAAAAACATATAACCCAACACTAAGCATACAACCTAACGGTGTGTATGTAGGGCGCTGTATGGAACCTAAACGCTCTAAAAGAAGGGATATGACATTGTACATGTGTCTCATGACGTGAATTTTGTAATGAAAAATTGGTCAAGTTGCTAATATTGATCAGTTCTTCAGTTATATAAAGTTCGATGGGTATTGTGGACTTTTTGGAGTTCTATCTGTTAATGGGTCAATGAGGGAGAGTTCGTTGCTGATCTATAGGCCATTAAACCCTTATCAACGTGTCTAAACCACCCATCTTTTTCACCGAAAAATAAAAATATACGAGTATAAGCCACCCATCTTACCACCTCTAAAAGATATTTTTATTGAAGAATATAAATTATGTAATCACATCTAACACACTAATACCAAGTTGAACAATAACACCATCTTCCCTGGGATATATTGTGTCGGTTTTATGAGGTCTTTGGCGGAAATAGTTTAGACTTAAAATTCAATCTTAATATGTCATGTTTAACTATTTGTATGTAACAATCAACTGACTCTTCCTCTTTCAACATTATACATGTAAGTATGGACCAAATGTCTCACATGTACATCTACAAACATTTTTTAAATCCGAATTGAAAGGCTTAAAGGTGTACATCAGATTCCTACGCCTCACGTGTAACTAGGGTTATATTGTGTGATGCCCATAAACATATACAGTGACGGACCCAGGAATATCGTTTGTGGGGGGCAAATTTTTTATTTTTTTTGCAATGGCAAGAAAATGTGAAAGAAAAAACTAAGATCGAAATGATAAATCAAGTATTTTTAGTTAGAGATAAGGATTTATAAGATTTTAAAGTGTTGAATTTGGGTTTTAATACGTGAGTGGGGGGCAATTTGAATCTCGAGTGGGAGGCACTTTCGAAAAAAGGTCAAAATTACACTAAGCCGGCTTTTGATTTACTCATCAATTTGAATCTCGAGTGGGGGCCAATTTGAATTTGGGTTTGAGTGATGATGATGACGTCATCATTTTTTAAAAATGCGAATAAGATGACGTGTATTTTGGGTAATGTTAAAAATTATGATGTGGCATTGCTGGTCATGTGAATGAGTGGGTGGTTATGAGGATTATTGTTGTGAGGAAGATGATAACTAAGGCGGCTTTTGATTTACTCATCAATTTATGGTTGATTTTTTATATAAACGAGGCATTGCGTTGCACACGGATTGTGTGTAGTAATTGTGTGCGTATTGTGTTCACGTCTAAGGTTCTTTAGAAATTAGTTTTAATCGAATGAACCCGTTTATGAATGTTATAGAAAATATGTTAGTTAGAACGGAATGTTGTTACTACGTGCGTTGCACCGGGCTTGTTTTAGAGGAAAGTTTAAACTTTTACTTATGTCACATATTGTATATGCGTGCGATGCACATAGGTTGTGCCTAAGTGTTCATTGCGTAATGTTGGTGCAAATTGTCGAGGTGTAACTATTGTAACATTTTAGTTTTTCAGGTCATTTTACGACTTCTATTATTCTTCACTATTTATTTTAGTCCGGTACGCGTCTACTTTTAATTCAACCTTTAAGCTAAATCGCGTAGACTAGAAATAATCATTTAAGGTAAACGGTCACCAAATAAATTAAGGTCTATGACAAGCAAGTGTAATATAATTATTAAGAAGATAATTATTGACTTTGCGCGTTTTATTTTTATTGGTCAGGTAAAAGGCTTACATTTCGCAATAAAATACCTTTAGACACACTCCGGAAATACCTAGACTCAAACTAATAACAACTTTTAATCCTCAAACACAAAAATTATTCAATTCTTGTGTTGATAAGTCATTATGGCCGAATATGGGTAAACAAAACCCATAAACCACTCGTCCCATATACATACATAACTAGGAAATCTTCATATCATATATTAAGTACATATACAACATAGGATTAATTAAAGTTTTTCCTTAATGTCTCTAATTATCTTAATACCCATTGGATAATAACCAACTTAGATCCTTTCCTTTGCTCATTGATACCCGCGGCCAACAACAACAACAACACACACAACCATAAGATTTCCTAAATCTTGTACAACATAGAACAATTAAGGGATGTACTAGGGAGGTATTAGCAAAACAATTTGAGCTAACTAGAAACCATAAAACCACCACTTAGGGCACGGTTTAGTTGAGAAAGGGAACTAGAGAAAGTTAACCAAGCTTAAGCCTATATATACCCACTCCTACTTAACACTTAACATTTCTTACAACTCTTAAACACACAAACTCTCTCAAACAAAACCATATTGTTTTCTCTTCTTGTTTTCGGGTCACACAGCCGAGACACAACACCACAATTTGCAAGCAAGTATTTTAAGGTATTCGGGTTAACCTAGGATTGGAATATACAATCGTACATATACGATTTAGGTTGTCATTCTACACGTTCAACTCGAAACCAAGGAGCTATGACTCATTATAAGTATCTTAGTTCGTATACATGTACACGTCTTGTAAATATTCGACATATGTGAAATTGTGTGGTGAACTAGAAGCCATAAGGCAAGTAACAAGAAGCTTATGTATAAACTTGGATGTTTAAACAAACATGCATACGAAAAATATAAGCCGAGGGCTTGGTAAAACGTTTTAGAAATGTTTTAGAAAGAAAACATGTACATGTCTCGTATAATAAACAATTAACGATTTATTTTGCTCATAAAGGGAATGTACACTATGTTATATGCGAATTAGGGTTGCTAAGAACTTAATAGAACGAGTTTGGAACGGGTTGGCATGCATAACCAAGACCCTAGTAGTGTGATGAACTCATACAAGCTTGTAGAAGCTTGATGAGCCACATCTCGGACACGAGACTCATTAAGATGGGTATAGAATGCGTTAATATGCTAAAACATGATTAAGTAATGCTCAATGAGTGCTTAATAAAAGGTTAAAAGCCCTAGAAACCAACTAGTAAGCTTAACGAGCCACTAATGTGCTCATTAAACCCAACATCCCACTATTGGGCCAAACAGGCCCAACAGATTTAACCGTGGGGTCCACAGCTTATTAATAAGCTCCTTGAGCTAATTAAGGGGTCTAATATACTTATGGGACTTATATGTATCTTATTATGCATTAGAAACCTAACCGGACCCTTAATGGGCTTGGCAGCCTATTACCGTAGCCAAATATGAGTCCATAAGCCACGAATAAGCTTGAATAGCTTATTTGTAAGCTTATGCAGCTTATTGGGATTATTATAGACTTAGAAAGACTAATAGACCAAATTTGAGCAAGCCTAAACATGCACAACCCTTACCGGGTTTATAATAGGCCCAAAAGCCCATTACCGAGAGCTTATAGCTTATGGAATAAGCCAAACAGTAAAAACAGCTTAAATATAATCCTAAGTGCTTAATGAGACTAGGAAAATAAGTTGTATCATGTATAAACCCTTTTGAAACCTTTCGGGTTAAGGTTATTAGGCTAACGAGCCCAATAAGCTCAAATAAGCTTATCCGAGCTTATTATAAAGCTCAACAGGTTCATTAAGCTTAAATGAGCTTAATGAGGGCGTGTGTGCTTTTAAAATCTTTATTGGACCTTTTAAATTGCTTATTGGACCTTAACGGGCCCAATAAGCTTAAATAAGCTCATCCGAGCTTATTTATAAGCTGCCATATCTTATGTAGCTTATTTAAGACTAATGGAACCTATTTTCACTTGTTAGAACTTAATTGGGCTTAAAATGTAATTTTTAGAAGTTAAGGGACTAAAAGTGTCAAAAATGGAAACTTTAGGGTAGAAACTGTCAAAACTGATTTTTATAAGTCTAGGGACTGTTTTTGTCACTTCTAAAACATAAGGGACTGTTTGAAGGTATAAGGACCAAAAGTGTAACTTTTCTAAAGTTGAAGGACTAAAGGTGTAAATATGGAAACCTAAGGGTTTAAAATGTAAATAACCTATTTTTATAAACATAAGGACTGTTTTTGCCAATAATGAAAACCTAAGGGTATTTTATATAATTAAGTGATTTAAATAAACACTTATGGCATCGGACTAGTTATAGTATAATACGGATACTTATACAACTAAAACACGTGAATAATAAATACGTATATTTATTATTAATACTTTTAGGTATACTTAAAAGCATATAGTCGTACATATTCCCAAGAGCCAACAAGTAAAGACAAATACAATAAACATGTGCACCACCACACAAGTGATAACAGTATATATAAACTAGGAATTTATTGTAATTTATTAGAGTTTCACATGATTCGTGTGTTCATGAACACTTTCGGAATGCATTCCACTTTTGAGATAAATTTGAAAAGCATTTACCTCACCAAGAGCGTCAGCGTCATATGTTAGCTCAGCATTAGCTTTGTCATTAGTTGGTTGGATGTGTTCCATCATTCAGCTCTTCCAATGAATCATCTCCATAATGATTGTCAAGCATGCAATCATTCTCTTCTTCATTGAGGTTGCCTCCAGCTTCATCTTTCATTGCCAATAGCATATGTTCCCTGAAGTACTTTGCATCAGGAACTTTAGGTTGTGGACAATCACAGGCATAGTGACCTTTTGCGTTGCAGTTGTAGCATTGAACATTTGACTTTCTTGAATTTGACTCAGTTCGTGGAACCCGTTTATTAATCTGATCATTTGCTTCAATCTGCTGAACCATCCCATTTCCTGTTGTAGCAATTTGATTTTTGTTTTATCTTCCTGCGTTCCAGTTACCATTCTCAGCATAGCTAACATTCTTGCTTTGTATGTCAAGCCTACCATCCTGTATCACCGCTTGATTCCTTGTATTTGATGAAGTACGAAGATGATTATTGGTAGGGGTAGAATAACGTTGAGTAATTGCTCTTGCTAATAACTTCATTGCAGTTGTAAGCTTATCTTCCTGAGCATCCACTTTCATATCCCCTTGATAATCTTCTTCCTAATCAATAACTGATGAAGGATGAGTGACATAGTATGGCTGTGGTAAATGAGAATGTAAAGGACTTGCATGAGAATGTGAAGAATGAACATTTGAATGAGCTACTAAATCTAATGCTCTGGATGCAATGACATGTGGTTCATATTGACTCAGGGTATCAAACAAGTGATAAATTCAATTTCCTTTATGTTAGCATTCTGACGAGTCATGGTAACATATTTGCTCTACTCAGGTTGTAATGAATTGAGAAACTTAGTGTTGATTAAGATTGGTAGAGGACGTATGTTGTTCCGTTCCATAACATTCACAAGTATTGTAAGCCTTTCATACACAGAAGATAAAGATTCTCCTTCTACCGCAACAAATTTATCAAATTCATCAACAAGCCTCGAGTATCTTTGTTGTATAGTTTTTTCAGGACCATGCATCAACCTTTTGATATGTTCCCACGTTTGTTTAGCAATTTTACAAATAGTTTTAGCAATTTAGATAGATTAGGCATCTTTTTCATAGGTAAATCCGTCATCTCTTTGCTCGACTCAGAAGTTACATTAGAAGTAGAAGGAGTTGAAAGATATGTTTGTTCAATAGGAATTTCCGTTTGAGGAACAAATGTTTCATAAAGAGCATTTAATTTTTCATAGTTTAATTGACTCATTTTATCTTTCATTTTTAATCGACTTTCTTCCGCATCATCAAGAGTTTCCTCAGAATCATGTTAATCAATTATTAATTTAGTGCTTTGAAGTCTTTCACCATCATACATTTTAGGTTGTGCTTTAATGGCTTTCTTGAGACGTTCCGGATTTTGATAACCCAACCCAGCTTTTAAGAAAGGGTCATAAAATATCGCACCCCGCCTAGGCGGAAACACGGGGTGTAACAGAAAGGAATCGTCATAACACATTGATATTTAACAATAGAGAATTTACTAAATGAAGTTTAACAAATAAAATGTCATGACGACTCCCGACACAAGTGAAAACTTGTATCGTGACTAGTCGATAACACAACCACACAACACATAAGGTAACATAAAACGGAAAAACCCACAATCCGGGTCAAATGACATCAAACAAACAGAGATAAATAACTTCCAATGCCTAAAGCCAAAATTATCAAAATATCACATGACAATCGCCTAAAGTCCTTCTAAGCTTGTCATGATCCTCCAAAATCCTTAAGCTTTATTATTAGAATTACTTGAAAATGGATACTCGAAAACGTCAACATAAAGTTAGTGAGCTCGTAGGTTTAAACGTATAAACAAAATTGTTACGTATAATGTACAAGTAGGACAATAGTGAGCATCATAAGCATACGTAAGCATTCAATGAAATCACAAAACCAAGAGTCGCATATTTAGACTCAAATAGCACCGGGAGCCTCTACCCGAAGACATACTGGGAGCCACTACCCAAAGAGATACTGGGAGTCTCTACCCAAAGAAATATTGGGAGTCTCTACCCAAAGATACAGTGTCAACTCATAAACTAAATACACACCGAAACTACAGACGCATATAGCAATATAATCACACATATTTTGCCTAAAAAATAAAATAAATTTAACACAACACTAAAATATTTAAAACCACATTTGAGTACCATTTTCTCCCAATAAACATAAGAAAAAGGAGCCACGAAAACTTACATCGTTAGTGGATGGAATGAAGTGCGCAAATAGCCGAGCAACTACTCTTAGCCAATCTCGACGCTAACAAAGTCCAAACTTATTTTCCACCCACATGATGTACAATAATTGATCAACTACTACTATTAATATAATAAGCGAACTAATTATTGGTTTAGTATTATAGTTTAAACATTTTGTTATCCAATAAGCAGTTATACTCATTTTAAATATATAGTATATCTTAGATGTTAATGGTGTATTATTTCTAATATACTTGTAGATGATTAGATTGATCATAACATTTGAGACGTACATCTTATAAATAATTACGTTAAGAACAAACCAATACTAGGACTTGTTTCGAAAAGGTTTTATATGAAAGGGAAAATTGTGATAACATAATGAAATACCTGGATTATATTTTAAAATAGTATGGATTGGCATGAACTCATGCACGCATGGAAAATGTGTTTAACCATCTTTTATTTTAAGAGCAGATTGAGCAAATAGTATCATTTTTATGGACACATATTTAGTTTTAGTTTGGACAGTAGTAAATTTAGACATGAACTTTTTTTTTTGAACGGCGACTTTATTAGAACCACTAGCAAGGAGCTAGAAAATTACAAAGGAATCAAAAAAGGGTGTTGAAGCCAACTAACCCAATTCAAAGTTCTATTACATCTAGCTACACACCAATAAAAAGAGCGTAAAACAATATTGTCGAAAATAGCATCCTTTCGGGGAATAGGAGACGCAAAAAGGAATTGGTTCCTGAAGTTCCAAAGGCTCCACCAAGAAACGTAAAACACGCCTTCCAACACCTCTTTCGTCTTAGAACCTAAACGGATAGATTTGAACCAAGAGAGCCAATCTTCGTACGACTCATAAGGATGAACATCCAAATTCCACCATCTACAAATTAACTTCTGAATATCTTTCGCCACAGAGCAACCGAAGAATAAATGGGACGAATCCTCGAGCACGTGATCACAAAGAGGACAAGCCAAAGACGGAAGCGAGACATTCCTACGAGACAAATTCGATCTAGTAGGTAAACGATCGAGATAAAGTTTCCAAGCAAAAACGTTTACCTTAATCGGAATACTTTTAATCCATCGAGTAGGAACTTCCATTTTAGGGAGAAAAGCCTCATCTAACATAGATCGAACATCCTTGACTTGAAAAACACCATCGCCATTTAAGTCCCAAAACCATCTGTCATCCATATTAGATAAAATAACCGTATCAAGTAATAACGAAAGCTGATCAAGTTGTTGTGACTCTACACCTCCTCGGACATGACGACGAAAAGAAGAGGAGATAGACGTATTCATCTTATCAGCAACCGATATGTCTTTATTCTCTTCAAGAGCAAACAAACGAGGAAAAGAAAGCTTGAGAAGATTATCGCCAATCCAAAGATCTTTCCAAAAGCTTGTACCTGTACCTTTTCCCACACGAATCTTACAATGAGAAATGAGATCAACACCTTTGACTTTAAGGGAGTTAACTTCTGTTATGATGGAGCTCCATGTCGAATTGAAAGCAGCAGAAAGAACATGACCATTCAAGCCATGTAAAGCTGATATAATTCGGGACCATAAGGAGTTATCATGAGAAAGGTAGCGCCATACCCACTTGAAAAGAAGAGCCCGATTGAGAGCGAAGAAACTAGAAACTCCCAACCCTCCGAATTTCTTAGAAGCAAGCACCTTAGACCATTTGACCCAAGCAATCTTTCTATCACCCTCTTGAAAGCCATTAAAAAAATTCCTACGCAGACTCTCCATATAATTAAGAACAGATTTGGGAACCTTGAAAATCGACATGTTGTAGATAGGAGTGGAGCCAATAACCGATTTAAGAAGGGTAAGACGACCCCCGATAGATAAGGTATTAAGTTTCCACCTAGACAACCTCTTCTTCATCTTATTAATCGTCTCGTCCCAAGCCTTTTTAGAAGACATATTATCTCCTACTAAAATACCCAAGTATTTAAAAGGAGCTTTCATTATCAAACAACCAATAGACTTAGCAGCTTCAGCCACACAATTATCTGGGATACCGACGCCAAGAAGATGATTCTTCTGAATATTTATTGACATACCAGAAAGTAAGGAGACGCATCGAAGAATATTCATAATACCCTTTAAGTTAGAATGAGACCACTCACCAATAAATACCGCGTCGTCGACATAGAATAAATGAGATAACGTAGTAGAAGGGTCAATCTTGTATCCTTTGAAAATTCCCGCTTCAACTACCCGGGAAAATGATAAGTGAAGAGACTCCATAATGAGTAAAAACAAAAAGGGAGCTAAGGGGTCCCCCTGTTTCAAGCCTCTGTATAAATGAAATTCAGTAGTCGGACTCCCGTTAACTAAAATAGAGGCCTTCCCTGAAGACAGACTTCCACGAATCCATGAACGCCATTTAGGACCGAAACCAAAAGAGATGAGAACATCATCAAGATAATCTCATCTAACGGAATCATAAGCCTTGGCGAAATCGACTTTAAAAATCATGGCTTGTTGCTTTTTAAGTTTGCACCGAGCTAAGATTTCATTGATAATAAAAGGACCATCGAGAATCTGTCTGTTAGGAAGGAATGCAGTCTGAACATCTGAGATGAGATCCGAAATAACCAAGGAAAGCCGAGAAGCTAGGATCTTAGTAACGACTTTGTAAAGGCTTCCAATTAAACTGATGGGACGGTAGTCACTAACAACTTTCGGATCAAGAACTCAGTTTAACTTGTTATTGTTGAAAAAATAGGCTCCAAAAAAAGTATTAAACTTGAGATCAGAGTCAAATATCCATAGAAACTTTGTGAGCCACTAGAACTTTTGATTATTCAAATTGTTCGTGGTTTTTCAAAAAAAAATTTTCCTTTTGTGCCGACGAACTTTCAGATCGACCTGGACTACACATCCATTGATCTATACCTAACTTACCTAACTATATATATATAAACAAAAGATTTATAAAATGAAAATTAGTAATTAACTAACACACATGTATGTCAAGTTATGTTACAGTATAATGTGAATAAAAGGATAAATAGCAACGTTTAGTAAAAGGATATAACATGCTCTTTTAATTAAGTGTGTGACCGACTTTGATGTCGGCGAAGAGTGGAGAGAAGTGAACGAAGTGTCATGTGATGTGTCATGGAATCTTAATCATGAAAATGAATTCCAAATTAAAAGGTGTTTTCGATTATTAAATGGGTGAAAGTTTGGTAAGATGGTGGCTTTTTTTGTTTGTTTGTCTTACGGTGGTTTATTTGCCTTATGAATAGTGCTTAAAAGGTACAAAAGATTTCTTTTGTACCCTCTTTTTACAGTGCAACGCAGTTTTTTATTAGTTTCTGTTCCGTAATTTTTGACAGTTTCATACTTTTGACCTGTTAAACTTTATATTTTTCGTTCCGTTTTTTTCGTGTCACAGTTTTATAACATATACAAAATTATAAAATAAAAAAATACAAAAAAAAACCGGAAAAAACCCGAGGGGAGTACAAATGGTGATTTATGGGGGTTACATATATCATAAGTCTTATTTATTTTATAAACAATATCATATAGCAATGATATTATTGTAGCCAACTAACATGATAATGTGAGTCACTGGAACACACACGTCTCTCATGTCATATGTTATACTGTTGTTATTCTTGGCATTACTAGTAGTATGTTTTTGGTTTTCTTATCAACTTTTTTAATTCTAGAATACTGCACGTGTCATCAAGTAAGATCCATTGGATATGCTGAATATGTCTTTGATCATTTTATTAATCAAATAAAAATAAAAGTATCAAATAATCCATTAATCCAATATGATACTATTACATCGTTAAAATAATCCATTAATCAAATATGATACTCTTACATCGTTACCAAAAAATACCAACTCTTGACATTGAAAAGGCTAATTGTCCAAAATGTAATAATATATTAATAAAAAAATAATCTAGCTTATCTGGTTGTGCACGCCTTATTTTTAATTTTTAAGTTTTATGTTTGGTACACAAAATTATTAATAGATTGTGCTAATATTTTGAAGAAAACAAGCTACTAAAAGTATAAGTTTTGTTCAGAATACAGACTTATAAAAGATTGTAAAAAATAATTTTTCCAAATATCTAAAAACTAATATTATTGGATGTGACTTATAAAAATAATCTTTTTATATATTTTCTCTCTTTCCTCACGTATAACTTCATCTCCAATTACATCAACAATTACTTTTGACAAACATACACGTTGTTTGTAATTTTGGGAACATCCGCTGAAAATGTTATCAACTTGAAGTGTTGATCAAATGAGTACAATAATTAATCGACATGTGATGATGGTCGGGAACGTGATTCTCATGGTATATCTCGTTTTACTCTTCAATAAAGATATCGAGTGGCGTATCCTGAACCATTCTATAACTTAGAGAAACCTATCGTTTAGAGGCCTAGGTGTAGTAACACCATAACACTCATTTTTTGCCGTCACGTCAGCGTCACATCAGCATAACACCAACACCAATACCACTCCCCTTATCATAACACTAAATAACACCACTAACCTCTTTATTTTCATAAAACCCCTTTCAATTATTTCATTCATTTAACAAACTAATCATTTTATTCATTAAATTCAAATACACATTACAATACTAAAAAAAACACACATTATTTTGTGCATACAAATTTAAAAATAAAAAAAATAAAAAAACAAAAAAAAAAAACAATTGGGCTGGCCCAAAATGGGGCAGCCCGTTACTGTAGCAATAGTCATTTTTTTTGGGACGGTTCGATATCTTTTTTTGTGGGCCGATGAATGTAAAAAAATTGTGAACAATAAGAACTTGACGTGTTTTTTTTGTTAATTTTTTTACGGGATTTTTTTTGTAAGAAAATCATAAATATTTAAAAGTTGAGGGACCGTTTTGAATTTTTTTTTACTTTGGGCCATATTTTATGCCAATTTTAGGATAGTTTGTCGACAAATGTGTATATTTGTAAAAAAATAAATTTATATGGCTTATGTGTAGGGCCTCATGTTTAAAGTGTTTTTTTTTTTTTGCTATATGGGTTTTTTTTTAATATAATGGGTTGTACGTTGTGACCATATCGGTTATTTTAAAGTTATTAGGTATCGAAGATGTTTCCGCGGGTATTTTTTTTATCTGAATAAATCGGAACTTTTGTAATATTTTTTTTTAACTCCTACTTTGTGCATACAAATTTTTTTAAAAAAAAAAAAAAAAAAAAAAACAATTAGGCTGGCCCAAAATGGGGCAGCCCGTTACTGTAGCAATAGTCAAAAACGGCGTCGTATCCTTGAACAAATGTGTATATTTATAATATGAGTGACCCATTATTTGTTGCCCTCACCAACAAATGCTTCGCATATGAGGCATCACTTTCTTCCGCCAAACCCGGCTGCAAATATTAAATTCATTATTTCACTTGAGCAATACATTTCAGGTTTATAATCTCAAATAAGTTTGCTTTTCTTCTATTGAACATGAACACAAATTACAATCTAAAAGACATGGAAAGCTCAAACAAACACAAACCAACATTCATAAATCCACCAACAGCAAGCAAAGCACCGACACAATTATTTAAAATCATCAGAAGCAAAAAAATCACAATTTGTAGCACACCGCATGAATTCAGCACACATGATCACCTATATTATAGCTATCTATTTGAACCGATGTCCCCTAAACCTCACTTATTTCAAATATGGGTGCTACCAAAAGTCCTTTTTTGGCTAATAAGGTATAACAAACACCCCTATAATAAGCAATCTATATGAAACAAAAAAAAGATAAAACTTACATGTTTGTTTACTAAAGAAACTTATTAGCCATCTTGTTGCTTTATATCACCTTGCAATCCTGTAACTCGAACTCCAAATACAAAAAAATAATCAATACCACATCATAAATTATCTTAACTGAATAAGAAAACCAAAAATTAGATAAAAAAACATACTTTAACTTAGAGCAGAAACAATAACAAATCCCAAACACATTCTATGCCATCGATATATTAGATTTTAAAAACAATACAACATCATCCCAATCGCCGCTTCATCAGAAAACCAAATAGAGGACACCGATGGTATTCTCTGAGTGTGTTTAGTGTTGGTGTTTTATTAGGTGGAGATGATGAATCATGTATCTAAATGTGTTAAATGTGTTTTGAAGACACGTATGAGATGAATGAGTTGTGTTTAGATATGAAAATGAGTTAGTATGGAAGGTGTCAAGACCATGCAAGTCCCTTAGGACATATGTCCTTAACAAAAAGGTAGAGTATTGCAAGAGCTAAAATGCGAAACGTAAATGATAAACGTAAATGTGAAAAATAAAATACCACATATAAAATATATATTTAGAACGATAAAAATCCATAAAGCATGTAGACTAAATATATTCTAGAGTCGGGTTCATATATAATGTACGTTTCACGACATACGCGGGTTAACCTATCCGGTTACCCGTAAAAGTTGATTTTTCGCGAAATTAATATAGCTAATAAAAGAACGAGGTTATATAATAACCTAAAAAAATATGGATTGTTGATTGAAGGCACATTCGTAAACAAGGTTTCTAAATAAAAGACAATCCAAGCCCAAAGTGACCCGACAACCTCAAAATAACTTAACACAAGTAAGTTTAGTCAAAGACGTTATAAAAACTCTAATGGTTGTTAACTTGAGCTTGACGGTTGTCACAATTGTCTCTCTAAATTATAATAAGTTTTGTCATAAATTGTTTTGGCTTTCAGATTACATATTGTGTGGAATACGAATGCGATGAAGATTTCCACTTAATGGCACATATTTTCAAGTTAACAAGGTGAATACATCTAAAATTTATAATTTTTGGACTCACCATATGTTGTTTCTATTATTTCGTGTTTTTTGCTACGAGTTGGTATGTTGCATTAAACTGATTTGTTATATGTTGTCCCTTATTTACCTGCAATATTAAAGGCATGTCCTTTTTTTAACCATTCATCGATTTATGGTTTTTGGTTACCTGAGTATCAAACTCGACATTTTGTGTCGAATACCCTTTTGGATAGCTCAGAGTCAGACCAGTCATGGATTTTTGTTTCAGTGGTGTTTATTTTTATTTTTATATGGACCGTTCAATTTTGGGTTTTGCCATATGCTGTCGTTGTTATATTGGATTCTTTTCTACGGCCTGATGTATTATGTTAAAATGATTTTTATATACGCTGACCCTTATTTACCTGATGTATTATGTTAAACTGATTTTTATACACACTGACCCTTATTTACCTGTAGTATCAAAGATGTACTGTTTCTTGATTTGTCTTGGATTTAAGCTTGGGTCGTGTGGGCTTTAGTTTTCTACAAACTTGGGCGGTGCGATGCGTCTAACTTCTTTGTTTATGGGTAATATGAGTTTAAAACTTTCACTGTTTGTCATAAACGTGTTATAGGTATATTTCGTGTTCACTTATTGTTTGTTTCTCAAGTGCCTCTATTATAGAAATGTCCGTCTTTGGTTATGATTTTGGATGATTTATTCTGCGTATAATGTATTCTAATAAATTAATTTGCAACTTTTCTGCAAGGTTGTCTTTTGTTTGTAGCTCGGGCTTGATCATATACATATCTGTGACGGAAATCAAATAATAGGTAAAATGAAATGTCTGTTATTGATGTGATAGTGGAATAAAAATTTGTCGAATGACCATAAAGGTATTGGGCAGACACTTGTACAAAAAGTGGATTTGGTCACACATGGGCAAAATGAAACGGCCACACATTCACATATTTATGTGCCTAAAGGTACCAAAATAGACAACATTTAGTAATTAGCCACACATGAAAATTTTGATTGTGTGACCATTAGAACTGTATTGCCACACATTCGAACATTATGTGGCTAAAGGTAACTGGTAATATTATTTAGCCACATATGAATTTGGAACGTGTGACAAATACAAGTAAGCATGAAGCATTAGTCACGATATACATATAAATAGTGACAAATATATGTCACACCCTTGAACAATGTGACTAAATTGGCATATATGGTCACATGATGTAATTTTTTATGTGTCTAAATCATACAGTCAAGTTTTGTCACACATTATTTAAGGGTGACTGCTATCTTTAGCTAATTATTTGGCCACATATGAATTTGGGATGCGTGACAAATGAAAAGTAAGGTTGAATCATTAGTCACGATATACATATAAATAGTGACAAATATATGTCACACACTTGAACACTGTGACCAAATGCCATATATGGTCACACTAAACGTTTTGTCACACATTATTTAAGTATAGCCAAAATCCAGTACATATGGTCACGTAACTTAATATGTGTATTTACAGTTTACTTTGTGTTAGCTTGCCAAAAGCTAATGTGTATAGTCACATTTACTTCTAGCACGATCATGTGACCATATGCCTTTACAATAGCTACAACATATCACAAATGTGTGACTAAATTACGTTTATGGCCACACTTAAGGTGATTATATGTGACTAATATATTCATAACATCGTGAAGTATTCATGTGACTATTATTTAGAACAAAATGTGAAATTGATCATCATTAAATTTCATGCTTTGTCTGACTAAATATTACAAAAGGCCACACAAACATTCATGTGACCATTAGATGATCAATATTCACACAAAATACATATTTCTTTGCTTTAAACAATATATGGTCACACTTATTAACACTTTTGGTCAGGTATTACAAAAGGCCACACAAACATAGAATTCATGTGGCTATTGGATAATCAATAGTCACACAAGATACACATTTTTTTGCTTTAAACAACATATGGTCACACTTATTTACACTTTTGGTCACTTTATGCTTAATTGTATGTGACTAAATACCAAAAAAATTGCTTTGTGTGACTAAATATTACAAAAGGCCACACAAACATACAATTCATGTGGCCATTGGATGAACAATAGTTACACAAAATACACATTTCTTTACTTTAAACATCATATGGTCACACTTATTAACACTTTTGGCCGCTTTATGCTTAATTGTATGTGACTAAAAACCCAAATCAAACATGCTTTGTGTGACTAAATATTACAAAAGGCCACACAAACATAAAATTCATGTGGCCATTGGATGATCAATAGTCACACAAAATACACATTTCTTCACTTTAAACAGCATATGGTCACACTTATTAACACTTTTGGCCACTTTATGCTTAATTGTATGTGACTAAATACAAAAAACATGCTTTGTGTGACTAAATATTACAAAAAGCTACACAAACATAATATTCATGTGGCCATTGGATGTACAATAGTTACACAAAATACACTTTTACTTCACTTTAAACACCATATGATCACACTTATTAACACTTTTTGGCCACTTTATGCTTAATTGTATGTGACTAAATACCCAAAACAAACATGCTTTGTGTGACTAAATATTATAAAAGGCCACACAAACATAAACTTAATGTGGCTATTGGATGATTAATAGTCACACAAAATACATATTTCTTCCCTTTAAACAACATATGGCTATTATTTAGAGCAAAATGTGAAATCGGATGTGACCAATATATTCATAACAAGAAAATAAAAAAGGATTTTACACCCCAGCGAGAATCAAACCCGCGACCTCGCTTACGAAAGTCAAGCGGGTTACCATCTTGCTAGAGTAACCTATTCGTTAATGTAATGCATTTTCTTTGTAATATAGATGTTTAAGCTTCATTGTTTTTGGCTAGTAGCTTAAAGAGTGCTTATAGAAACTGCGTATTAAACTGTGGCTTCTTCTCCCTTTGCTTATTTCCAACTTGTTTCACTTTTAATAAGGTTTTAATAAGTACTTTAGCCTGCAAATGCAATGTGCAAGTGCAATGTGCAAATGCGATGTGCAAATGCAATGTGCATATGCAAGCTGCAAATACAATGTGCAAGCTGCAATAACACACAAACCAGACAATAAGCAGATTTAATAAGCAGTTTGAAAGCCGATAATAAGCAGAATTAAGCAGTTTATTATCAACTTCATGACTCATCCTGGGCATCGCCCAGGTTTGAATGCCTCGTATACAAACATATAAACCCAAAACTTCCATACATCCTTCATACTTATTCACAGACACAAACTGAACATTATTAACACTAAACAACCATTACAGCTGACATGCCTGGCAGCACTAACTATTGCCTGGCAGTACTAAATGAGTTCAGCAGTACACACATATAAACCAAACAGGATGTAAAAAATTAATAGATAAAATGAAATCATTCACAAGAGTATTTGCATGACAACTTGAGCATGACATGGTTCACTTGGATTTTCGTATCACAACACCTCCACAGTCCTTTCGATAGTAGTCATCTCGTGATTCATTAGCCAAGTCACGTCGATCTACAAGAGGCAATACGTTATCATTGCGATGGTGAATGACGGTACTAAATTCCTCATCGACTTCGTCATACGTATCTTTGTAATTCTTGGGAGGTGTCTTAAAGACAATAGACAATTTTTTATCTACCGGGTCTTTCACATAAAACACTTGTAGTGCTTGTGAGGCTAATACGAACGGATCAACCTTGTGGCCTAAATTATTCAGGTCGACCAATGTATACCCAAGTTTATCGCGTTTCACACCACCAGATTTGTGATTAACCCAATCACATTTGAAAAGAGGAATTTGCCTGAAACGGTAATCTAGTACCCATATCTCTTGTAAAACACCATAATAGTATGCTTGTCTTGTGGTTGCAACTTCTTTAGATATGTGCAGATCGATTGCCTCAACACTAACCCCACTGTTCTGGTAAACTTTGCCATCATGACATTTCGTACGAAAGGTATACCCATTGATGTTATATGCATCGTATTTCACTACGGTGGCGCGTGGTCCATATGATATCCACCTTACAGTTTCTGATACACTTTCTTTGTCGATCGCTAACTCTCTCTCCACCTGAATTTCATTACACGTATATATTAGCTTCAAATTTAAGGAACAACAAACAAACAATTATAAATAACATACGATTAATTACCTCTTCGCGTAACCACTTAGCAAAAGATTTACTGTGCTCATTCTCCAGAAATGCTATTCGTTTACCCGGGTTTTCTGTTTTCAAAACTTGCTTGTGTCGCCTGAAACAATGTCTTTGATTATTATATTTGATAGAACATTTTAAGTAACGAAATAGACATGTGTTAGTAATACTTACTCGATATACGGTACAATTTCATCTGTATTATGTATTACATACAAATGTGCTTTCTGAAAGAGTTCCGCAGAAACTTCACTTGATTTGCCGGCCGACAATGGCTTTCCTTCCTCATTTTCATAAGTTTCATGTTTATCAGGTGGGATATCAATAGTTTCCATGGATTTATGATATTCGCTAAAAAAACTCTATTGTTTCTTCCGCAATAGTCTCCTCAGCAGTGTATCCCTCTAGTTTATTTCTGTTTCGCACGTGTCCTTTAATAACCTTCATACATCTTTCAAAGGGATACATCCACCGAAAGCATATGGACCACATAATTTTACCTCCCTAGTTAGGTGCACAGTCAAATGTATCATAATATCAAAAAATGACGGAGGAAAGAACTTCTTGAGTAGGCACAGTGTCACTACCAGTTCTACTTGCATCTAATCTAGTTCTTGCAAAATGATTTCTTTGCTACATATCGATTTAAAGAAAAAGCAAAACCTAATAATAGCATATCATGTGGGTGGGTGCATGATTAAACGTATTGCAATGGGCAAAAACTCTTGCATTAGCATGTGATAGTCATGCGATTTAAGGCCAATGAGCTTCCTATCCTTTAGGTTGACCAAACTAGAGAAATTTGAACAATAGCCTTCTACTAGAGGTAGTGTTGTTTTGTCTTCATCTTGCATAGCAAACAACTCTGGTTTTACCCCCAACTCAGCCAGATCCAATCGAGCATTCAATCCATCTTTCGTCTTTCCCGGAACATGTAGCAGAGTTCTGACTATACTCTCAGCAACATTATTTTCTACATGCATAAAATCAATACAATGTGGAACAGGATTATGCCTCCAATACTTAAGTTTTCGATACTAAATGTTGAATTTCTTCCAATACACATCGTTTTGTTCGTTTACTTGGCTTGAACTACCCTCTTCTTCTGTTGTGTTTCTTTTCTGCTTTTGAATCTTACCACCTCTGCCTCTCGTATCTTCTTGGTTTTTTGATGCATTATTGTTTGTTCGTTTTCCTTTTCCCTACTTATTTTCAATATATTTTACCTCGTTGTATATTTGTTCCCCGGTCATTAGAATTGGAGCCTCGAGAAATTCTTATTGTCCATTAAATGCCTTCTTTTGCTTTCTGGACGGATGGTTATATGGTAGATATCGTCTGTGACCAACATAACTTTGCTTGGATGAGGCAGAAAGTCTAACACAATTTGTATCTTTCCCACATACTACACAACCTTTGAATCTACTATAAGGGCAGCCACATAATGTACCAAGTGCATGATAGATTAAAGTTATCTTTTGTGGAATCATCATACGTATCAACCCCTATCTCGAATAAGGTATGTAGATCATCAACCAACGGTTCTAAAAAACATCGATATCATTTCCTGGGTATCCCGATATTAATACCGAAAGGTTGATAAATGTTATTTTCATAC
>BQNB010074989.1:17013-28926 GCA_026074375.1 Tanacetum coccineum | reverse complement strand
GAGCTTTTGTTTCTTAGCTTTTAAGCTATTTGTTG
Organism: Tanacetum coccineum; assembly: GCA_026074375.1. Lineage (NCBI taxonomy): Eukaryota > Viridiplantae > Streptophyta > Magnoliopsida > Asterales > Asteraceae > Tanacetum > Tanacetum coccineum. The sequence goes on along the minus strand of BQNB010074989.1, from coordinate 28,891 downwards.
GGTCTCGTGACTTTATTTAAGTCACGAGCCTACCATCTAACCTATTACACAATATTATTTCTCTATTTATTACAAAACATTTATTTCAATAAGATCGTCACTTTTATCATTCCTAACACGGCCCCATAAATACCCGGCGGCCCCCAATATATTTGAGACCGCCTGACGATATGGGATCCTCACCAGGGGGAACAAAACTTTTGAGTCTGCCTCTTTTTCTGTATCTTTGACCCTCCTACCTACAGCCTCAAGCTGGCACTTCCCTGTTTAGCTAAACCATCTTTTGCATCTTCTTCTATCCAAATCGTGTTTTGCCATTCTATCATATCTTTCCTATTATTTAAATCACCCAATTCTCATACTTCACCGCCACCTTCATCTTCTTCATCCTCCTCTCCTTCATCATCAATGTCTTGCTCAAACCACCATTCTAACTTCTCTAGAAAACCAAGAATGTCAGTAAGACAAGTATGGAAACGCAAGACATCCACTCTAAAATCACCACCTTTTCTCAAAAAGGCTCACCTCCACTTCCTTCAAGAGTCCATTTTCAATCTCCTTCACCACCATCATACAACCCACTAAGAGATCAAATGTTCAACCAACTTCACAACATCTCCACCATCCTTGATTCACACACTAACCCATCCAATGCTTACATTCATGCACCACATTCACCATCACCGCAACCAATTCATCCTCCTTCTTATGCTCAAGTTGAATTTCACTCAAGTTTTTGTCATTGTTGCATGTATTCTAGACATCAATTCCACTCCTTGAGAAATGAAATCAACTTCATTCACTTTCTTCTCACCCATCTCATACCTCAAACTCGTACCCCTTCAAACCATGTGTCACCAACCTTTTCTTTTTCCCTCTTTAATTAATCATTCTCATATGATTAATCTACCTAAATAATTGACCATCCATCTTTTGATTATGGCATCTTCTACATTTCAAGAATCCACTAGTGTAGATCCATGCCTCATTATGTCTTTATTTTATGATTATCTACTATCCTTCACAACTTAATAGCAAACCCAAATAAGCTCAAAGATTGAGCCGGCAAAGAAAGAAAGAAAAAGAAAAGAGAAAGAACTAGTAAGGTTAGATTAAGAGAGAATTGGTGGATTACAAATGTGACAAAATGCAACCAACACCCTCTCCATGTGAGGAGAGGGTTCTATTTATACCCATGCCTTGCTAGGTGGAGTATGGGCTTGTAACTTGGGCTGGGCTTGACATAACTTGGGCTTTGAGCCCGAAACACGGACAATATTAGATTACAATCCAAGTCTGTTGAACCCGACTAGCCTATTACAATACAAGACCTAGTTTGACTTTCTAAGACCGATAACATTCTTGTTTGACTTAATATAATTAAGGCTAACAATCTCCCCCAATGTTGAGGTCTCTTTCTTCAAACTCCTCTGTACCACTGATGACATTCTTGTAGGAGTTTGCTTTGATTTATCATTGTCTTCCCTGACATTGAAGATATGACTTTTGACGTTTATGCTTTGCCTTGTTTTGGTCTGGTCTTGTTTGTAATGGCTTTGTTCATTCATGCTTTGTGATCTTGATCTTGAGCCTTTATCTTTTTTACTTTGAGTTCTTGAGATCGTTATCTTGCATCATCTCCTTGACTTGAATCATCTTGATTTGACTTCCTTGATCAACTTGTGCTCTTGACCAACATACTCATACTTGTTACATTCTTGTTTGACATATATGATTATAAGTCTAACAATCTTCCCAAAATACGATTCTTTAATTGACTTTGAGGCTCTTTGATGATGGGGAAGTTTAGAATCAACTATCTTGATGTTGAACGATTGACTTTGAAAGCTTGAGTATGAGCATGTGGTTTATGAATCCGACTTCGCTGGAATGAGGCTGCAACACCGTCGTCTAAACCTGAAATAAGACAGTTAGCAATAAAAGATGAATATGGCTTTGTCATTCATCTTGACTTCGGTTGCATTAACCTCCGGTTTCCTCTGGTTTCCCATTTTATAGTATAAATACTATAACCTGTGATCAGTAGATTCAAAGAATCTCCTTGACAAGGTTCCAGCTCAAAGCCTAGATCTTCTAACACATATGTATCAAGATACACCATGCTTGCTAGTCTCTCATTACCTGGAACGTCACAAAGCAAGACAACACGGTAAGAGTGAATCAGATAGTTACTATCTTTCTGATTAAGTCGTCAATTCATTTACTGGACCAAAATTGATATCCAGTTATCACAAGCTTGATTCATATAGAATCTTGCAAGTCACCTACCAAGAGCTTGTTTGATGTTGGCTCAAGCAGGATTCTCCATCATTCATTGTGAATACTTAGAGTAACACTCCGGATGTTACTGGCAAATCTCAAGGATAATGCGTAGGACTCTTGTTACAACTTATGAACTTAATGGTGTTCACCAAGTGTATTTTGACATTGTGTCCTAATGAGATTTATAATTTGATCTCTCTTGGCTCTAGACCTTTGATTGTGCATTTTTGGTTTTAGTAATCGAGGCAGGAGCAAGAACTGCCACCTATTTAATATTAACAATCTCGAGTGAGATGTCAATAGATAACGTGTGTAATCTCCGTGACAAATGATACGAGTTTCTTTGAGAAAACCTGATGGCTAGGAAGGGTGTGCATTGCATCACTGGCCATGACGACTTTCTTCATATCAACAATTAGCCATCATTGTTATTTTGATAGATTAAGTATTACCAATCGCGGTTTCTTACCTAAGTTGTTTGGAGGGCTCTTTTCTTTTCACCTTTTATCCATACATTTTTGTGTTCCCTTTTTTTTATTTCATATTCTTCAACCCCTTCAATGCTTTTTTTTTTTTTTTTTTTTTTTTTTTTTTTTTTTTTTTTTTTTTTTGTTTTTTTTTTTTGTTTTTTTTTTTTTTTTGTTTTTTTTTTTTTTTTTTTTTTTTTTTTTTTTTTTTTTTTTTTTTTTTTTTTTTTTTTTTTTTTTTTTTTTTTTTTTTTTTTTTTTTTTTTTTTTTTTTTTTGTTTTTTTTTTTTTTTTTTTTTTTTTTTTTTTTTTTTTTTTTTTTTTTATTTTTTTTTTTTTTTTTTTTTTTTTTTTTTTATTTATTTTTTTTTTTTTTTTTTTTTTTTTTTTTTTTTTTTTTTTTTTTTTTTTTTTTTTTTTTTTTATTTTTTTTTTTTTTTTTTTTTTTTTTGTTGTTTTTTTTTTTGTTTTTTTTTACCCCCAATTTTTTTTTTTTTTTTTTTTTTTTTTTTTTTTGTTTTTTTTTTTATTTTTTTTTTTTTTTTTTTTTTTTTTTTTTTTTTTTTTTTTTTTTTTTTTTTTTTTTTTTTTACCTTTTTTTTTTCTTTTTTTTTTTTTTTTTTTTTTTTTTTTTTTTTTTTTTTTGTTTTTTTTTTTTTTTTTTTTTTTTTTTTTTAAATTTTTTTTTTTTTTTTTTTTTTTTTTTTTTTTTTGTTTTTTTTTTTTTTTTTTTTGTTTTTTTTTTTTTTTTTTTTTTTATTTTTTTTTTTTTTTTTTTTTTTTTTTTTTTTTTATTTTGTTTTTTTTTTTTTTTGTTTTTTTTTTTTGTTTTACCCCCCAAGACGTCATGTACTAACACCTTGTTGTGATTGTTCTAGTGGTTAGCTTCAATCATAGTCGGCCATTCTTCTTTATATACCATTCAATCTCCATCATACCTAACAACTCAATTTCTAACTATGGATGTGTCCATAGTAAGACCCCTCGTTCGGTGGAATCGTAGACTTATTCCTAACCTAAAACCACCTTATTACTCCAGAATCGTCATGATTAATAGGTTGTTGGGATATAGAGATCGAACCATAAACTATTTTCTGATATTGTTTTTTCAAATACTACCACCCGTTACACAGTGCTCCGAAATACTCCCCCTACACATGTGCTCCGAGATTCGAAATTGTTTAGCACATGAAGGAAAGAGTTGCACTTAGAGTCTTAAAGATCACATTCTTCTATATCATATTTTAATCATATTTTCTCCCCTTATTTTAAATAATAAAACACTTAGTATTTGAAATACCAATTGATTAAAATTTGACATGAAAAATTCCATGGGGAGAAAAATTATATCACGATATTGCATGAATTCATTTTCCAGATAGCTCCCTTTCAACAGTATATGTGGGATACCAATATTTATTAAAACTTGACATTGGAATGAAAAATTGATATGACACCACAAAATGTTGAAGACGAAGTGAGATGCCTTAGTGAACAATGTATATTATTAATTGACATTAAGTTTCTACATTTTAATTTCACAAGATGTGTTTGGATACATAAAATTGACATTTATGAGATGTATCCAACACATTAAAAGGCTTTGTTTAAAAAAGCTCCCCCTTAGAAATTGATTCACATAAAATGACATTCTACGTACTACAATTCTTTAAAACTTATTCGAGGAAGGGAGTGTTGAACACACAATTTTAACAAATACCACTTTTTATGGAAAAATACCACAAATTATATTGTAGACAATTTAACATTGAAAGTTCTTTTTGAAAAATTGTGTTCAACGATTTTAAAAACAATGATAGAAGACTTCTCTTCTATTTGTAGAGTAAGCGCACTGAAACATACACTTCTCTATTACTTTCGGGTCCGAGTTATGCACTAAAATGTACATAGTCATCATGAGAAAATTTAGAAATGACACGTTTTGAAAGTATTTGAAACTCTTGCTCGAACTTCATTTACACGCCCGTGTCGATGTTAATCAACATTTCTAGGTACATAAATGTTATCGATTTCAAGAGACATGTCGAGAAGATTCTTTTTGGTATTTTTGAAAATTTTTGATTTTATATTTTGTTTTTCTAGATTTTATATTTTTCTATTTTCTTTTTGTTGGTTTTATATTTTTGTATTTTCTTTTTCAAAATTTTTATAAATCAAAAATAAATAGAGAAGAAAAAATATTCATAAATTGATGTTTGATAGATCAAGCAGATTCGTTTTCCAAAACCTCCAGTTCATCTAGAGTCAAACATCTCATACCGAGTCGTCTGAAAAGATACTTAAACCTATCTTTCGATAAAGCTTTAGTAAACAAGTCAGCTAACTGGTATTCAGTTCTGACAAAGAATAATTCAACAATACCCTTTTTAAACTGTTCCTTTATGAAGTGATATCTGACATCGATGTGCTTGGTACGGGAATGCTGGACAGGATTGCATGAGATGGCTATGGCTGCCTTTGAGTCACAATACATAGGTATTTTATCAAAGTGAAAGCCATAATCTGTGAGCTGAGTTCTCAACCATAGAACTTGAGCGCAGCATACAGATAAAGACACATACTTGGCTTCTGCTGAAGACATTGAAGTGCAGTCTTGCATTTTGGATGACCAGCTGACTAACTTATCACCACCTATAAATTATATGCCACTAGATGTGCTCTTATGTGAATCGAGACAGCCCGTGTGATCCGAATCTAAAAAAGTAGTTAGTTCGAAACCGGTGTCTTTCGGATACCAAAGTCCCATGTTAATGGTATCTTTGAGGTACCGAAAGATTCGCTTAACCACAGTGAGATGTTTCTCAGTCGGTTTCGCTTGATAGCAAGAACAATAACATGTTGCATGTACAATATCTGGTCTACTTGCTGTTAGGTACATGAGTGCTCCGACCATACTACGATATTTCGTTTGGTCGACCGGAGTACCACTCAAGTCAGCATCAAGGTGTTTTGTAGCCATTGGTGTACCAATGCTATCACATGAGGTCATACCATGCTTTTTAAGTATCTCTTGAGCATACTTAGCTTGGTTTATAAAGATACCACGAGGGGATTGGTGGATCTGAATTCCTAAAAAGAATTTCAGCTCCCCCATCATAGACATATCAAACTTGCTGTGCATTAGTTTTCCAAATCGTTTTGAAAGTTTTGGGTTCGTAGAACCAAAAATTATGTCATCAACGTAAATTTGCACAAGCAGTATGTCTTCCCCATGTTTAGTTATGAACAGAGTTGGATCAATAGAACCTTTTGAGAATCTGTTGGATACCAGGAAGTTGGAGAGTTCATCATACCACGCTCTTGGTGCTTGTTTGAGACCATATAATGCTTTCTTGAGACGGTAAACTTTGTCAGGATGATATGGGTCAACAAATCCATCTGGTTGGTTTACGTACACTTCTTCCTTCAGAGGTCCGTAAAGAAATGTTGTTTTAACGTCCATTTGGTACACTGTAAATGATTTGTGTGCAGCATACACAATGAACAATCGTACAGCTTCCAACCAAGCAACTGGTGCAAATGACTCTTCGAAATCAATTCCTTCCTTTTGAGCATATCCCTTAGCCACAAGACGAGATTTGTTGCGAATGACAGTATTTTCCTCATCACGTTTGTTTTTCCAGAGCCACTTTAAGTTAATGACATTTTTGCAAAGTGGTCTGTCGACTAATTCCCATACATCTAATCGATCAAACTGATGAAGTTCTTCCTGCATTGATTCAATCCATGCAGAATCAGCCATGGCTTCTTTGATGTTCTTTGGTTCGGTTCGACTCACGATGAGTGCAAACATACACATCTCGGTATCTGTTTCTAGCTGACGTCTTGTTCTAACCGATTGAGAATGATTTCCAATGACTTGTTCTAATGGATGATCTTTTGTCCAACGTTGGGCAGAGGGATGATGTTGATAGAAAGTATGCATATTTAATGAATCAACATGACGAGACGATGTCTCCCCTTGTTCTTGTACCGGTGTACTAAAGATGTTGATAAATTCATCTTCGTCAAAATTTGCATTTTTGGTATTGGTTTCTGCTTGAATAATGTTCTCATGTGCAGTGACAGTTGGTACTTGAGTTGGAGTTTGATATGTTGAATGAATGTTCAATGGAGGTGGATCTGCAACATCAGTTATTGTAGAAGTGTGAGTTGTGTTATGTTGTTGACGTTTATTAGGATTATCTTCAGCATGTACAGCGGAAGACTTTGACACAATAGGAGAAGTTCCATTGATTAATTCATTGAACATCGGACTATATAGCAATTCCAGCTCATTTGACGTTGTTACTGTCTCATCAACTCGATGAACATTTCCTTGACTTTGTGGACCGGGACTTAAACTGTCTTGTTCAAGTACCGTTGTCGAACATTGTGGACCGAGGTCAGAACTGACTTGATCTGACGCCATTTGAGGCAATTCGTCAAAGTTAACATGAATTGTTTCAACTATCATTCTTGTTCTCTTGTTAAATACCCTGTAAGCCTTTGACTGAGTAGAATACCCAACAAAAATACACGCATCACCTTTTTCCTTCATTTTATCAAGATTTTCACCATCTCTGACGATGTAGCAAAGAGAACCAAAGATGTGAAAGAACTTAACTGACGGTTTCCTTGCATTGATGATATGGTAAGGTGTTTTCTCATGTCGAGGAATTACAAGTGAATGGTTTTAAGTAAAACATGTTGTTGCAATTGCTTCAGCCCAAAAGAACAAAGGAACTTTAGCGGCGCTTAGCATTGTTCGAGCAGCCTCAACAAGAGTACGGTTCCGTCTTTCGACAACGCCCTTTTTTTGTCAAGAGTGTTCGAGAAGTGACGTTATCGTGTCTAAATTCCCTCTTTTGCAAAGGGTATGACATGAAGAGATTTATTAGAATTCCGTGCCTTGTCAGTTCGAGACTGTAGTCACATGATGCATGAAGTCCTCTTTGGCCAAGTGTGAGGAAATAATGAGAACTCCAAGGTGTTTCGTAATTTGGACCGCAAGAAGTGAGTCCAAGTATATCGGGAGAAGTCATCAACAATTACAAGTAACATAGTTTCTTTCCATTAATGCTGTTCTAACACGCATTGACTCACAAAAGTCCATGTGTGAAAGTTGTACCTCGTTTTGAGCTCGGGTATCTTATGTGAAAAGACTTTTCTTTTTGCTTTTCCCCAGCTCAGACAAGAAGAAAACAAATGATCTTTGACAAATTTCAGCTTTGGAAGGCCATTCACAATATTATTCTTTGAAAGCAAGTTTATGGTGTTGAAGTTTAGATGAGATAGATGACGATGCCATAACCATGCTTGAGACGATGTTGCTTTAGCCATTAAGCAAATTGGATTGGGAGTTGTTGAGTCTTGCAGAGAAATGGAATACAAATCTGTGCCACGAGAACCTGTGAGAAGATCATTTCCCTTCAAATCACGGATATAACATGTAGACTTCCGAAAAGCAACTTCCAAATCCGCATCACAGAATTGACCAACGGAGAATAAATTGTGATTAAGCCCTTCGACGTAATAAACCCTTTTGATAGTAATCGTTCCTTGAACCAGATCTCTATAGCCAAGAATTGGTGCAATTTGATCATTTCCAAACTTGACCGTTCCTAGAAATTTCTCCACAAAATTAGTTAGAAGTTTAAGATTTCCGATCATGTGCTTTGAGCACCCAGAGTCTACGATGAATAGAACTATCTCGATGAGCTGTAAAATAATTAGAAGATAATGGAGTATTGGACATAGTGGAACACCTAGGAGTCTTATGTTCCAAAATATTAGCAGTTCTAGATGCATTTCCTAGAGGCATACTAATGTTTGGGTTAACATTTCCTTTTTGAGACTTAGGTTTCCAATTATATCCGGGTGGAGTATACTTAGGATACCACCAACTGCATGTCTTACTAACTTGCTTATATAACCTCCTAGTTATGTTTCTAGATTTCTTAACAGTGGAGTCTGTTGCAACGGTTTTCTTACTGGATGTTGCAATAGATTGTTCACATTCTGCTTGGGTTCTCTAGTACTAATAGGCATAGCCATTGGTTGTTTAGTCCTAGAATTCACGCCATTGATATAATGTAGAACACACAAATCATGATTGTCATTCAGCACACACTTTCCACAAGTAACACAGACAAAGTTAACATTCGAGGTCTTAGCATTCAAACTGTCATTACACGCAGTTACAGACGTTTTATTATTTGAAAACTTAAACTTCCTACGGTGGTCTTCTACTTCTTGCTTCTTCCCTTGACTATTGTTAGACATGACTCTATCTTCCAGATGATTGCTCTTAAGCTGTGGTCTGCTAACACTAGTATTGGGAATTACTCCTGTAGAGAAAGATACGCGTTTGTTAGGTTTCCTAATGTCTTGATGCAACTGAGGTGTTTTAGTTTGATTAGGCTTTGTGTGCACTTTATACATTCCTGGTGCAATCACATTTATGTTCTTAACAATTGGCAACATATTCTGAGGCAAAATCTGTGCAGTGACTGTTTTTGAAAAATCATTAGACACATTTTGTGTGGTAACTGGCTTTGACTTTGAGAAATCTTTCTTTGCAAGAGAATCTGAAAAAATAGCTGGTTTACCTAAAATGGATTGTCTTTGACTTTTAAAAGCATTCGGTTGTCGAATAACCGATGATTTTTCAAACTTAGTTTCCACAGATTTTCCTTTCATCTTTTCTATGAGTTTCTTCAACTCACTTATTGCAATTCCTTTGTCTTGTAATTGAGCTTTCAAGTCTTGAATTTCAAAATACTGTTCACGTTCTTTCAGAAATACGTTTGACTGATTTTCTTTGAAAGATTTGTCATTTTTTATCTTTTCTTTACACTGTTGTAAATCAAGTTCAAGATTAATCGCATGTTTCTGAAGTGCTTCAAAACTCTTTGACATTGTTCTACTTTTTGAAAGCTCTTTTTCAAGATGTTCACATTTTTCCCAGGTTTCTACGTAATCACATTGCAAATTAGTAACTTCATCCAGATCAGTGTACACACCAAGTATTGCATTCATGTGATCAGCATAGTAATATTCCCTTGAAAGTCAGTCGATTTCATTCAAAAACTATGTTTTTTGAGTTTCCAGTTGAGATTTAAGAGTGTCTACTTCATGTTCAAGAGAATTAAAGTATCTCAAATCAGCAACCATATCCTCGTTCAAACACAAGTGAAATTGTTCTAAGTCCGCATTGAGTTTGCTAATTTTGGAGGCCAAAATTTTCTTCTATTGTGTGTTTGAATGAAAGGATCGATGTTACCAAAATATGTTCTTTTGGCGATTGTTTGTTTGCAACGTTCCACTCCATTAAAAATCATGTCAACACTCTTTTTAATCTTGAAAAGTTCTTTTGAGCTTTTACACTTTTGATCCTAAGAAATGGATTCATCCATTCGTTTTTCTAACAAAGTTGGTTGTTTACGAAAAGACACTTTGGAAACTTCATTATTAAAAGATGTATGACTCATCTTTGACATTTTTGGAAAATAGTGTTGTTCAACCGACTTTTCCCGTTGTTGAATGAACAAATCATAAATATTATTCAACTGGTCATAATCAAACAGTCTGATTAGATAGCTTAATTTTGATCGACGTTCTTTTTCAAGACGAATCGTTTTGTCAAAGGAACTCAGGTTTTGCAAAACTCATTTTACAATTACGATTAAGCATATTCATTGTTTGAACAGATTGGCCGGTTTTATATACAATATCATTCCAAACCTTGACTTTGTTTTCTAAAGTAATGACTTTATCAAGTTCCTTGTCTTTATGAGTTTTGTAAAGCATAATCTGAGCCTCCTTTGCTTCTGACATTATGGAGATGGTTTCTTGATGTGCATAAAGATCCTTTTTCATATCCAAAATCGTTTGATTTAAATCATTCATTTTTCAAGTATATGCATTAGATGACTTTTCAAAATCGATTTTGTATGACATTAAATCCCCTTTAGCTTTTGCACAATCAATTTCCACCTTTGACGCATAAATCACATCCTTATACTTATCAAGTTCCGTTTGGAACTTCTTAAGGTCTTTGAACATCAACTGATTAGTCTTGGATAGTTCATTGTTTGCTTCTTTGAAATGGTTATTTGATGATTCTAAACTTTTGTTCTTAGTTTTGAAATCCTCAATTTAACCTTTCAATTTATCAACTAACTCCTTGTTTGATGATTCCAAAATTTTATTTCTGTTTTTGTTGTCATCAATTTCACATTTTAGTTTCTGTATTAAAGAAGCAAGCAAATCACGTTCTTGATCAAGATCATCAGTATCATCCTGGTCATCCTGAATTCTATCATAACATATATCCAGTGAATCATTAGTGATATTAGAGTCACCATGTTCGGCCAGATATATGTCATTATTAGATTCAGGTTGCTCAGGATGTTCATTTTCCATGGCAAACACATTATAGTTGTCATTATTGTTTTGTACCTTATGCATTGGCTCATCATCAAAGATTAGTCCATAATTGTCAACTGAATCTGGAGTAACCTCATGAATCTGTGCCATGTACATATAATGTGCTTCCAATTCCTGATCTTCAGACTCATCATCAGTATCATCCTTCCAATCAGCTTGTTCTACATTTAACTGAACCCCAGCTTCCTCTTGTTTACATAATAACATTTTTTCCTTGTGATAAGCTGCATCCTTTACTCGTTTTGGTTTCTGACATTCCTTTGATACATGCCCATATTCCTTGCAGTTATAACACTGAATCTCAGACTTCTGCACAACCGGAGTAACTACATTTTCCCTAGCCCCAGCAACATTAAATGGCCTTTGATTATTATACCCAGTTCCTTTGTTAATTCTTGGAGAATTATCCTGATTAGCTCTACTAGTGTTTGATGAAGTTCGAAGGTTTTTGTTGGTAGGTTTGTAGATTTTCTTAAACAAGAGAGAAATTAAAGCCATAAGTTTGTCAATATCTTTGTCCTTGTACATTTCGTCATCTTCAGTAACCGTATATGTAACACCCCCAAATTAGGTCGCAGCGGAATATGGGTCTGGGGCGTGTTACTTCTCAGATCAATAACACAAGATATATATAGAACGACCAAAAAGTTATTTGAAAACGATACATTGGATTTAAC
>BQNB010074989.1:0-16591 GCA_026074375.1 Tanacetum coccineum | reverse complement strand
AAAAAAATAAGATGAAAGTGGGTTTTTTAATTAAATTAAAATAAGAATTAATCTAAACCATTAGATGAAAATAAAATGGATGGTTGAGATGAAGTGGATTGTTCTTTAATTAGATAGTGTTCTACATAGAACTTTTCTCTATTGAGGGTTATTTGTTGAACATCATGGGGCCGGAAACCCAACAAGCTCAAAAGTCTCAAAAATAAACTAGAAATAGTTTGGTAAGTTCAAAACTAAGTAAGTTTCCAAATAAGCGGCTAATAAGCAGGTCAATAAGGTAGTTTCTAAAATAAGCAAAACCTCACACCCTTATTGGGCTGGGTCCATTATTAAGCTCGTTAAGACTAAATAGTAACCGAATAAGTTCAAAATCAAATATAGAAGGTACGATAAGCTAATAAGCTCTTTTCAAGATTCAACAAATAATAAATAAGCTTTAATAAGCTCACAATAAGCCAACAAAAAAACAAAATGGGCCGACCCCTAGATCTTTTTCCTTTTCCATGTTGGGCCGAAACCCACAAAAGCCCAAAACAAAATTTAAGTTACGAAAATAAGCCCAACATTAAATAAGCTACCAAATAAGCCACAAAAATCTCAAATAAGCCAAATAAGTCATGGGTCGAGCCCATGACCCTCTCTTTTTTGATCTGACGGTTGGGCCAAGGCAAACAAACAAACCCAAAACCCAATAAGCCCTAACTAAGCTTATTAATAAGCTAGACTCCCAAATAAGCATCAATAAGCTCTAGACAACACAAGATATTTTACCACAACAACCATGATATTAAGATGACCAACCCTTGCTCTTCCCTTTTTGTTCATGTCACACCAAACTCGCCCTTTTTGTTCTTGTTTCGATTTTAGTCTTTGATTTTAAAGCAAACGCATTGTACAACTAGCTTAAGATCATCATAATAACTATAAAAGTATAACTATTTAAAGATTTTGAAGACTTACAAGATTTATGGTTTTCGGTTAGGATTCGACGCGAGAAAACAACCCAAGCGGTGTTTTGATTACCCGAGACTATAAAAGAATCAACCATTGAATATTTCTTAACCCTTGATCTTGATAAAAATTTGAAAATGATATGTACAATTTGAGATACATAAGACAAGAATTTAAGGTGTACTCCCTCAAGTGTAGGAGGCTTGTTTGTAACACCTCCAAATTGGGTCGCAGCGAAAAGTATGTTCGAAAGCGTTACTTCATGAATACATTGCACAAGATATGAGAGAACGACCTCTAAATGTGTCGTTTGAAAGGTAATCTCGTTGATTTTCTTGAAATCTAAATTGTTGTAACATTTGTCCCAAAGTTTGCATCACAATGAAAAGTATGAAATAATACAACGAGATTTGATGTGTTGAATATATGTAGAAATCCATGAATGTAATCTTGTAAAGGTTAGACTCCAATGCACATCAAGTAAACCAAGTATCTATTTCACCTACGAAAAACATCCTTAAAAGTGTCAACATAAAGTTGGTGAGTTCATAGGTTTTTGTAAGCATAAATGTTGGATTAAAGATTTGTAAAGAGTATGTGACCATTTCAATCATTATAATAGTCACCAAAAATGTAAGTATAAAAGTTGGAATCAAAGATGTGTATGACTATTGTATCCCACACAGTAGTCACAAAAAGTTAAGTATATTGGACCCAAGCTTTTGTAAAGTATGCATGACCATTGTATCCAATACAATAGTCAACATGTGTGATTACGATTTCACCTCTAAGTTCATAAAACTGCGGCGTAGACTTGTATGTATGCCACTTTATTCAAGGCACGATAAGAGTTCATGAGTATGTAGTCCAATGCTCTGACATGGTATAACGTTCGTTAGTTCGGTACCGCCGAAACTAGTGAGAGCTAATCACCCGAATGGGGATTGTCAATCCCAAATAGATCTATCTTATAACATTCGCGCTTACCCTCCGAGTAATTAACAGTTCATGCAACTTAAGCTAATCCGTAATCATTTGAATCAAAGTAATGTTGTTGCGTCCATAAGTGAAAACAAGTATATATTCCACCACAGGATATGAAAATAAGTTTGTAACAAATTTGTAACGAGTTTGTAATGAATATGTAAACAGTTTTGTAAATGTGTATGTAAACGAGTAGATAACCCAGTTGTAAAAGAAATCAAGTATGTAAACAAGTACGTAAAAGAAATTGTAAATGAATATGTAAACAAGTTGTAACGAGCATGTATTCTCCTTCGAGATTTGTAAAGTAAATATACAACAAGTGAAAGAGGGTCTATAAACTCACCTCTAGTGAAGGTAGTGATTATCGCAAAATCAACAAGGTAATCGTCCCAAACGATCCGGAATGCAACCTAACTAATTATAGGTCGTATAAGTACGATGTATTTAATATAAATACAAGATCATAAGTTATAGAGTTACATCACCACCTAATAGTTTTTGTTTAATTTATAAAGGTTGAAACATTATTTAAAATCGTACTTGATAAATAAATGTTTAAGTATTTGTATTCGTAAAGAAAATATTATTGTTGCCCAACAATTGATTATTTGTTAACAATACATGATTTAATATTTTTATTGTTTATATAATGATATTATATAAATAGTTTAATTGTTTTGTAAAATAATATTTATAAAGTTAAAAATGTGTATAAATAAATTTTATATAAGTAATACTATATTATTTCTTAACGTTTTTATAGCCCAAACGGACTCGAAAACACTCGTAAACCACTTTTTATATTTCTAACAGCTTTGGTAATTTTATGTAAATGCATAAAATAAAATAGTGCATTCAAATCTTTAAAAACTCATAACTTGCTCGTTTTAGCTCCGTTTTACATGTTCTTTATATGCACGAAATTATGACGAGATAATCTATCAAAATAAAATACTCAAAGATTATATAAAATTCTATGTCGGAATAGTAAATTTAAACTGTTTTTATAACACTATTTGTATATATTTAATCTTGCGAAAATCGTATCTCCTTTGTTTAATTCCGTTTCTAACGTTCTTTATATTCACGGTTTCCTATTGAAATGATCCATCATCATAAAATGTTTATATATTTTTATCAGATCTGAAATGGTAACATTTTTTATAAAATAAATTTGATAAAAACACTTTTATTTATTATCGTAATCTCGTAAAATTCATAACTTCTTCGTTATAGCTTCGTTTTTCGAGTTTCTTATATGCTTGAAATCCTCATAACATGTATTATTTAAATTAGTAGAGTTTATAATTTATAAAAATTCATATCTTAACAGATTATATAAACTGTTTGAATTCAGGTTTTATAAAATTTGTTTTATAAACTTTTGACATAATTAAATTATTACAAGTCCTCTAATTTAATTAATAACACATCTTTCATATACATTAAGTCCTCAAATTTATGTTCATCATTCTTGTCCAAATAAAATGTCCAAATAGCATGTCCTCGTAATTACTTATGTATAAACTTTATAAATAAGTTTTAACAATTAATTTATCAATTAGTTTTATAAATTAATTAACACTAGTATAACATATGTTCTTGCATTCTAAAATATTTTAAACATCATTTCATCATAGATAAATGTATATTCGATTCATGTTCATGTTTCTTTTATTTTATAAACTAATAAAATAAATACTAGATGGTGATTAACAATATAACAATTATATAAATATAAAAATGAATAATTATAAAATGTTAGGGTTTATGTTAGACCTTAAGAGAAACGATGAAGATGATACATAAATCAAACCCAAGTATTTAACCCTAAATCCTTTTTATAAACCCAAATACTCCTTTGTAAACTCTAGCTTTGATTCTTGAAAAATGATACACCTTATATGACCACCCTAATAATACTTGTATGCTTTTGTTCTTGGTAAAATGAAAATTATGATTCTTTCTTTGTGATAATTTTGATCCGTGAGTTATAGATAGGAAATGAGAGAATTGTTTGATTATTTTGCTAGTTGATATTGTGTGTGTATAAGGCTTCATTAGGCTACCTTTTATACTAGAAATATCTAGTAAAGTACTTAGTAAAATTATGAATGAGAAGTGGTTTGAGTACATGTACTTACTTAGGATTAGAGAAATGTCATAAGTAGTACAAGTTCTCTCCTCCTCCCTAGGAGGAGTTAGAAGATTATTAGTAAAGTATTTGATTTTTATTACTTGTGTGTTATATATAAAAAAGGGTGCATATATAGTTAATAGGATAGAAAATGGTATAAATTTTGTGTATTGGGTATAAGAGTGGGTATTTGTTGAAGTATAGATAGGTTTATGGATTTATATGTATGCACAAATGTAATTTATTGCGAAACATAAGCGTTTTACGTAACCAATAAAAATAAAATATGAAAAGTTATAAATTATCTTCGTAATAATTATATAACACTTGCTTGACATAAACTTTTATTTGTTTGATAACGGTTTACGTTGAATGTTGATTTTTAGTTTACGCGATTTAACTAAACGGTTGAAATTAAAAGTAACCGCGTAAAAGTTTAAAATAAATAGTTGAATATTTATTGACTTAAAATGACGTGAAAATGCATATTGTTACATTGTCTCCTTTGTGGTCCAAACGAGTACAAGAAGAAAGAAAGGATCCCATGCATTTTGTCTTGTGTCGGGATTTAAAACCGAGACTAGTTTAAATGACAACCGAAATCGAATGTTCACGAAACGGCTCACAATATACTAAAACGCGTTAAGATGCCTTAAGGTCGACTAAGAAAAGATTTTTAGTCATTTATTTACTTAATTGTTAAACTCGCGCAATTTTCCCTTTTTCTGACTAGTTTTTGAACGTAGCTCGAAGATTCACATTTTAAGACAGCCGGTAATAAGAATCATGAAATAACTTATTTAAAATAAGTTTATTTAAGTTCACTCCAAGATTACTAGATATAATTTAGTTTACTGTCGTGTCGGTACGCGCTGCGTGACGTTTTTCGCTAAACACGGGAAACCTTGCCGGTAAAGAATAAAATGATAACACAAACATTAAGATCACTAAAGCTCTGACTCAAAAGATTCATAGATTTACTAACAAGATACTCGAAGGACGGTTAACCGTAACCGTTTTGCACAAGAGAAGTCAACAAAAGTCAACTTTTCAGATTTCTCAAAAGAATCGACAAGATCGAAGAGCGAAGTTTACGTACACATAGTATTTTTAAAATACCAAGATCCAGGAAAAGTTACCGGTTATCACATAATCCAAGTTTATATGCAATTTCTTTTTAGATTACCGTAATAAGGCCTCTTTGTTATTGTTTTGGGCCATCAAAAATCACAAAACAGCCCTGCCAAAATGTTATAAGTATTTACGTGTCCTAAAATGTTTTGAAAAAGATTGGAACCCTAAAGTAGAAACATGGTCTCTACAAGTTAGTGACAGAGAATTATAAGCTGAAATGAGGTTAATATATGTGTCATCTCCATATCGCGTCCTTTTGATGTGTGTGGAAAGGAACTATCAATAATGCAAATACGATCACTTATGTGACTACGATCGAACACCATGCTAAGGAGAACAACCAGCAAATGCCAACACTGAGCAC
Source organism: Tanacetum coccineum (assembly GCA_026074375.1). Lineage (NCBI taxonomy): Eukaryota > Viridiplantae > Streptophyta > Magnoliopsida > Asterales > Asteraceae > Tanacetum > Tanacetum coccineum. The sequence goes on along the minus strand of BQNB010074989.1, from coordinate 11,018 downwards.
TTTCAAAGTGTTTTAAAACCCGGGTTGACCCGTTTGGTTAAACCGTGAATTGGGCGGATGCCCGGAAGCCGGTTTTTGTCGAAACCTGATTGAACTACCGATTAGACAGCCACCGGATCAATGAAAAAACCGATTTTTAAAACATTGCTTTCAACAACTTCATCCTATAACTACTATCTTAAGAAAACCAGCGCTAAACACCATCCTTAACTTACATGCATGGATTATGCTTATGTCTTTAAGGTACAAGTAGAGTATTTGGATGGGTTGGAGGGAAACATGCATGCGTTGATCTGACCGGGGTTTCTCCTCTCGTGGGGTTGAGCAGTCTGGGTTTTACAGTGGGTCAGGCTGCTTTAAAAGTCGCCTCGTGCAAAGTGACAAAACACGAGAAAGCATGCATTAAAAATCAACACGTGTTTATCCCCTTCGCGTTTGATACATTTGGGTTCCTTGCACCTGAGGCGGTTGAGCTACTTACTAGAGTCAAACGTGTTATGAACAGTAATGTTATGACACCTAGATCTATAAATGTTGTATTTACTAATTCGGCTTGCATACAAAAAGGGCTAGCGGCGCAGCTTGTTGCCCGTTTGTCTTCTCCTACTATGTAACCATTCTTATATGTATATAGTAAAATTGTTGATTTTATCAATAAATAAAAAAAAACTTATAGTATTGTATGATACTCGTACTTTCTTAAAAATAAGATTAGAACGTTTACTTATTGTTAGTTTGATTTTGTCATACATAATGTCAAGGGCAATCATTATAACATTCTACCTTCACGAGACTTTTTTGGCAGGAAGCGGACAGGGACGACAGGGACAAGGGTTTGTTTAATTTACAATTGGAAATTTGCAAAATCGCGACTTAAGATGACATTTACTTGTAACTTAACTCAAATTTACGGCATATCGTTAAAATTAGCAGTCACTTTTCAATATTTCGAGATTACTCTCTTCTCACGTACAAGCAACTTTTACACACTCTTACACCATTATCTGCTCCTTTTATTTCCAGTTTGATGCTTTTGGTTTTCCTACGCATTGTGATTGAAATTTATTAGGAAATGATTTTTGTACACCTTAAAGTTAATTTAAGAATCAAAATTTAAAAAAAAATTATATTTGTAGCAAAACTATTCTCAAATGAAAGAAGATTAAATTTTTAGATTTTTGATATAGATTATTTGACAATTTTAGTTATTACTAAAGTCCGTAGATGTGTTTTAAAAGATATTAAGAAAATGGTACTTGAGTTTCGCAATAAATTAGTGAGAAGTCCGTATGATAGAGTTGAGAAGCATATGAGAATATGAAACACGGAATATATCTTACTCTCTTCGTCTCACATTAAGTGTTCAGTTTGACTTTTTGCATTTTTTATTCTACTTTGATCTTAAATATTTTTATATGTGTTATATACAAGGTTATAAATAGCGTGAGGCGTGGCGTGGCGTGGCGTGGCGGCATGGCCAAGCCGCCTTTACGAGCCATGGCGAGTCATGGTTTTTTTTAAGACGTGACTTAAAGTGGCACAAAATATAAAAATATTTATAAATTTATATATTTATATCATATTTCAAATATATTGAGCTTACAAAAAGTGTTATGCATGAGGAATAAAGTTAAGAAACTATATTTGCATATGATCTTTTTAATTTCTATATAAAAATACGAAATTGAATTCAAAAAAGCCTCCACGCATCACACTTTATCGCGTTTTATCACGTTTTTCCACTCATCATCTCACGTCAAGCCTTAAGCCTAAGCCTTGGTATATCGCGTAGCGTGGATGTCAAGCCTCGCGTCTTTGCGAGGCCTTAGCGGCGTTATGGCGTGCCTTTTAGAACCATGGTTATATAACACTTAATGAAAATTATATCAAGAGTAAACTGCAAAAATCATCCCTGTGGTTTGTACTTTTTGGCACTAATCATCATCCCTAATCGATACTATTTGGCAATAACATTCCTGACTCTGAAATGTTTGCAAAAAATTCATCCCTCACCACGAATTTAAGGAGGGAAATATGGTCATTTACAACACACTAAAAAGATGATTTTTGCCAAAATATATTTAGACCAATGGATGATTTTTGCAGTTTTACAAAAAAAACTAATATTCACAATTATAATTATTTTTTACTTTTTTTAATTAAATCATGCACTATCATTATGATAATAAGAATATACAACAAAATTTGAGGGGGAGCGGAGATACTATCTGGCTTCACTCATTTGCGTCAAATGCGATATTATTAAAAATTATTATTATTATTATTATTATTATTAATATTATTATATTATTATTATTATTATTATTATTATTTTAGAGTAAACTACAAAAATCATCTCTGTGGTTTGTACTTTTTAGCACTAATCATCCCTAACCGATACTATTGGCAATAATCATCCCTAAGCGCTGAAATGTTCGGCAAAAATCATCCGTCACCACGAATTATGGAAGGTAATTATGTCATTTAAAACACACATGGATGATTTTTGCCAAAATATGTTTAAACCAAAGGATGATTTATTTGCAGTTTTACAAAAAAAAACAAATATTCACAATTAAATTATTTTTTACTTTTTTTTACATAATATAAATCATCACTTCATTATAATAATAGAATTTACAACAAATTAGAAGGAGCCGAGATACTATGTTGGGCCTTCACACTTTTGCGTCAAAGGCGATATTATTATTATTTTAATATTATTATTTTTATTATTATTATTATTATTATATTATTATAATTATTATTATAATTATTATATTATTATTATATTAATTGCTAATATATGAATTGTAATTTACTTTATTTTATTATTATTATGAATTATTTATATATTATAAATCAATTTATTAGAAATTTAAGGATTTATATAAAATAATTGGAAGCCGTGATATTATCTAGGTCCCCACACGCTTTTGAGGTTTGTTTTATCTGACTTGACTTTCGCCTTGACACAAACCATTAAGGCTGAAGTGTGATGCGTCACAACGTAAACGTGTGAATGCGACAAAATCAGAATCATCCTGGTTTTGTGTCGAAAGGCGAAAGCCTTATAGTAACCAGCTCCCTTCTAATTTTGTGTAAAATCTATTATTATAATGAAGCTGATGATTAAATAAAAAAAGGTAAAAAAATAATTTATAAATGAGATTTTTTATTTTTTTGTAAAACTGCAAAAATCATCTCTTGGTTTAAACATATTTTGGCAAAAATCATCCCTGTGTGTTTTAAATGACATAATTACCCTCCATAATTCGTGGTGAGGGATGATTTTTGCCGAACATTTCAGCGCTTAGGGGTGATTATTGCCAATAGTATCGATTAGGGATGATTAGTGCCAAAAAGTACAAACCACGGTGATGATTTTTGCAGTTTACTCTTATTATTATTATTATTATTATTATTATTATTATTATTATTATTATTATTATTATATTTATTTAATTCTATTATATTTAATTGTAATTTACTTATTTTATTATTATTATTATTTATTTATTATAAATCACTTTATTAGAAATTTAAAGGGTTTATAAAAAACTATTGGGAAGCCGAGATATTATCTAGACCCCACTCCTTGATGTGTGTGTTTATCGCCTTTGACACAAACCATGATGGCTGATTGATGCGGCACAACGTAAACGTGTGAAGGGAAAACAAAATCAGTCATCCTGGTTTGTGTCAAAGGCGGAAGCCCCAGTCAGATAAACACACACATCAAGGAGTGGCGGCCTAGATGATATCTCGGCTTCCTAATATTTATTTGTAAAATAAAATAAGTAAGTTACAAATAAAGTGATTTATAATAATAATAATGAAGTGATGTTTATAAAAAATAAAAATAATAATAATAATAATAATAATTGTAACATTAGTTTTTTTTAGTAAATTGCAAAAATCATCCTTGTGGTTTAGACATATGGAGGGTAATTATGTCATTTAAAACACACAAGGATGATTTTTGCCGAATGTTTCATCACTTGAAGATGATTAGTGTCAATAGTATCGGTTAGGGATGATTAGTGCCAAAATGCATTTAAAAGTCAAATTGGACAGAGTTAAGATCAACATAGACCCATTATTTGTCATAGATTCAATGAACCAATTTTAGCCACTCATTTTTTCATCAAAAATAAAAAAACTCACTTTTCACTTTTTTTTAAAAAATAAAATATCTTACAAACGGTAAATCGTCACACGACAAAAAATACACCATCGCGACGAGTATTTTTTTATCTTTCAGTAGACGGGTGACACGATATACTTTCGAGGAATTTTTTTTCGATTTTTTTTTAAGCACGAGATTGCGGAAAAACATATATGATTTCAACGAATCATATATGATTCGTCACACGAATCATATATGATTTCATGAAATCATATATGATTTGTATTGATTCTAACGAACTTTATTTTCAATTTTGTTTCAGTCACGAATTGCGAAAGAATCAATATATTATTCGTGTGTACGAATCATATATGATTCGTAGAACGAATCATATATGAATTTCATAAAATCATATATGATTTTCATAAATCCATATATTATTTCATAAAATCGTATATGACTTCATAAAATCTAAAAAAAAAATTCGGTCGAAAGTATATATTGTCGCCCCTCTATAGAAAGATAATTTAATTCTCGTCACGATGATATGTTTTGTTTTACGTAACGATTAACAGTGTGTGAGATATTTAATTTTTAAAAAAGAGGTGGAAAGTGGGTTTTTTTATTTTTGATGAAAAATGAGTAGCTATGATTGGTTCATTGGGTCTATGACAAATATTGGGTCTATATTGAACTTTTGGCATTTGCGATGAAGGTAGTTTTTAATAAGGAGAGAGAAATTGTGTCCAGAGATAGAAATCGTGTCATAGTAGAAAAGTTCAATGTAGAACACTATTTAATTAAAGAACAAGAACACTATTTAATTAAAGAACAATTCATTTCATCTCAACCATCCATTTTATTTTTATCTAATGGTTTAAATTAATTCATATTTTAATTTAATTAAAAACTCACTTTCATCCTATTTTTTTAAAATTAAATAACTCACAAACCGTTAATCGTTTCGCAAAACGAAATATATCATCGTGACGAGAATTAAATCATCTTTTTATAGGGGGGCACTTCTATATACTTTCGACGAACTTTTTTTTCGATTATTTTTTTTCAGCCATGTCTGAAAAAATCACATGTGATTTTACGAAATCACATGTGATTTTATGAAATCACATGTGATTTTACGAAATCACATGTTGAATTGTGATACAAATCAACAGTGTGGATTTTTCAACGTAGTCAGATGACGTGAAAAAAAATTCGGAAAAAAAATTCGTCGAAAGTATATAGAAGTGCCCCTTAAAGAAAGATAAAAAATACTCGTCGCGATGTTGCCCTTTCCCATTTTCTTTTTGATGTAAATGTATTATATCCATCGCAGAAGAGATTAAATTATCTTTCTATAGACGACACTTTTATATACTTACGACGAACCTTTTTTTTAATTTTCACCCAGAAAAAATCACACGTGATTCGAAAAATAATTCACATTTGATTTCATTACATTAAAAATCACACAAAATAAGTAAAGTCACTATTCGCAATATGAATATAAGAAAACACCCTTGATATATTACTTTAAAAAACAAAATTTACTTGTAGAAAATCACAACGCATATATGAAAAATCACGAGATAATTAAGAAAACAACAATACATAAGTGATTTTACACAACACAGTAAATTACAAAACACTAGAAATATATTTTGGTGAAAATATTACCACAAAAAAGTCGTCAAAGTATATTCCGTACATTGTCGGGCAGTAACAACATAAAGTGCATGGTGTAACAACAAGATTCAAAGATTGTGTGTTGTAAGAAGGCTGTCTTGATAACCATGTTTTTAGTCTTTGTTGTATTTCTGTAATAACATGGTAGACAAATGGATACAATTGTTGGTATGTTATGGGTATCAATTATATTCTCTTTTATGTTTGGATTAATTTGCGTTATGTTAACAAGTTAAGAGTTTTAGTTTTCCGTTTTGCTAAAAGGAAAAGGGTGCCAAGAACCCGGGTATTTTGTCGTTGTCGGCAACTTGTGGATGGTGACGACTTTTTGGTCACCAATCAATCAAAATAGTGACCATCATTTGGTCTCTGACAGATCGTTGACGAAGATATTTGGTCACTGATGGTTTGAAGTTGTTTTACCCCCATCCAATCAGTGACGACTTTTTTTGTCACTATTTGGTGACGAAAATGCAATTGGTCTCCAATTGTAATTAGTGACGGACCTTTAGTCCACTGGTGACCACCAGTATTTGGTCACTAATCACGTTTGGTGACGAGATTAGTACTGTTTATGACAAAAAAAATTCGTCACTAAAAGCACTTTTTCTTGTAGTGTAATGTGCCACGTGTCAGCCTATCACGTATGACACATCATCAAAATGTGCAAATGAGAACACTTTATGAAAGTACACGTACCAAATCGACAATTGTTTCAGTACACGTACCAAATCGATAAATTGTGAAAAGTTCGTTGGTATTCTACGGCTTTATCCCAAAACATTAACTGAAATTTTGGTATTTCATAATACTTCGCAATTAATGCGAAATATGGCAATTTTTCTTGTTTTTTAAGTTATAAAATGAGAAATCTTCTATTACGAATATATTACGATATTTTGTGAAAAAATTATAAAAAGAACTTTAACGAAACATATGGATATAAAATTAAAGAGCATCAAAAAATGTGTTAATTGTTGCAATTTGTTAAATGAAAAACTTTACAGATTTACATATACAATGATATCAAAAGACGATGGTTGTGTACTTTGCATGAAAAAAATGTTTTTTTTTGCGGTCAATGACAAAAGTGATCATTCGCATTTAAAGTGGGGACGAGATTGTCACTTAACAAATAAGTCCTAGTCTTATCATGGTTTTACTTTTATCCGCTAAATGTGACAAAGTGATTAAGTGAATTCGGTGATAGTTAAGGTATTTTTTGTTTATTAAGAGGCTATGAATCTCGATTTCATCTTAATGTGAATAAGAGGCTGAGAAATCTGATTCATATAAAGTGTTTGTTTTTGTAAAAAGTTTATCAGAATTTGGTAGATTATCATGAAAAATTTCACCGATTATAAAACACAACTTGAATCGACACAACAATAAACGGATGATGGTTGTGGTTAATTACATGTGTAACTTGTTTAATAAGAGGTCGTGTTTGGGTTTACATTCTCAACCTGTCAAAATGTGTTTGGATTATATTATAACATTTCAATACGAATTATCACCCATAACCTTTAGCATTTTGTAATATTTTTTATTTAACAAAGCATATGCGGTGATTTTCTTTAACGGTACTTTCTATACGAATAGAAAAGTCGAAACAAGAAAAAAAATACATAATGAAAAAAAAAGAAAAAAAAATACATAATGAAGTAAAAAGAAAAAAAAAGAAAATTAAGATGCCATTTTCAACATCTATTTAGTTTAATAAAAAGTTTTAAACTTCTTAATAGCTTTTAATAAATAGAAAAAAAACATTTTAAATCTTAATCATCTCTTACTACGATGGTGCTTGTTTTTTCAGAAATGTCTCTTAACAGCATCTGACTCATTTAGGTGCAGTCAGACATTTGAGTCATTAAGACTGTTTGTTTTTTTCATGTATTTCGGATGCGGTAAGAGGCAAGCAGTATTAAGAGCGTTTGTTTTTCTGATCATTACGAGACAGAAAGAGACATAAATCTCTTATTGAACTAAATGTGGATGAGGTCTCTTAACACCTCTTAATGTCTTTTTTTCCTTAATTTTTTCTTACTTTTTTATTTATTTATTTCCTACTTTGTTTTGGGTTTTTTTTATTTTGGTGATTTTTTTCATTTCTTGATTTTTTTTGTTTTTTTTTTTCATCTTTGTCTTTTGTATTAAAAGTAATAAATAGAATTATTGCATGTGTTTTGATAGATAAAGAGTGTATAAGATGATATGTGACAATTCATATTTTGTTCAAATTGAAGGATTCGATTTTGGACTCGCATATAACGCGACTCATTTAGTTAATCTAACTAAAAAGTTTAATTTAAACTCTGACACGTTTATTTTTGTCATATAAGCATGAGATTACATGTTTTGTTTAAAATATTTTTAACTTTAAATTGATTATATTATTTTATATATATATATATAATAAAGTTTATTTCTTGCGCGAATGCAATCATTTTATATTTAAATTGTAGAACTATAGTTTAACGCATCGAGACATTTTTTACCAAAACAAACAGTTTTATTGATTCAGATTTAGATTTCTCAACCACTTATTCAGATTAAGATAGAAATCAGATTCAGACTTTTCTACCGAATATTCAGATTCAAATGTGCGAATCAAATTCAGATTCAAAGTTTCTTAATAAACAAACAACACATTTTTAAGTTAGATTAAGAGTCTTTTAAAAAGTTTTTTTGGAAAAACAAAGAAAACCCTAAGTTGTGTTTGTTAAGAGGCTGATATATGTCAATCTATTTAATTCAGTTGGACAGTTTGACTCATTCAAACCATTCTCTGGTTTTAATACTAGTTTTCAAGTTAAAATCGATATGATCTATCTCGGAGAATCGACTTATATGTTATAATACGTTAAAGTGAGGAGACTCCAAACGTTTATGCATCATTCTTCTAGTATCACTCACTTTGACATTTAGTGATATTTTTCCTTTTATGTCACATCAATAATTCCAACATAAGACTACAAAAATCTAGTTTATCCAAAATGCATACAAGATACAACTATGGTAATCTAAGTAGAGCCTCACGGCAGCTAAGTACTTAAACTATTCATCACGGGACTGGTAATTCATTTTACTACTCAAAATTCAACCGTATTAAGCGGGTAACTAGATATGCAGGGTACCCGAAATGAGCGGTTACCCGCGATTTGGGTCATGATTAACAATTTTAAACGTTTAACTGAGTTTAATCGTATGAACAATAACATGATCTCAGAACGTAAAATGTCATTTTAGAAAATTATAAAACATTGAATAGTTAGTCATATTAAAGTTATTTCGTCACACTAATTGCATTCAATACATAACAGACTAACAAAAAATCTATATCTATACTACAGCATTTGAGACTTCTTATAAAAGTAAGGGCTTGTTTGTTAATTTTTTTATTAAGTCATATTTAATTAACAAATGACTTAATGCAAACACCCTCAGTTTTATTACTTAATATTTTAAGTCATCTTTTTCTATTAAGTCACAAACAAACAGTTTTCATATGACTTAAAAAATTCAATTTTTTTGATATTAAGTCAATTAAGTCGATATCAAACGCCACCTAAGTCTTAAAAATTTTAAGATCAAAAACATTATTATAAAAGAAAGAGTTAATTGCATAAATGGTCCCTGTGGTTTGTTGGGTTTAACGAAATTGGTCCTTAAAAACTTTTTTTAACGGATCATTTCCCTATCGTTTTGACCCGTATCGGGTTTGGTCCATTGACCAATTTTTCTGTTATTTGACCGTGAAGTACATATTTAGTTGGTTGAAATGACAAAAATACCCTCGTCTTCTTCGATCATCACCTCCTCCATTCATTCTATCACAAAACCCACTCTACACAAAGATCTAAACCATTTATTTAAAAAATACCATTACTTCTACAATCTTCTTCTTCAAACACCATTCATGTGAATTCTTACATTGCAAATATAAACATACCAATCATTTTATACTAATTATTTTTCCTACATCATTCACACTAAATTTTTCAATCATTTTTTCTATTTTCTGATACTTCTATAGCCCTTTTTTTGAGCAACTGTAAAACAAAGAAAAATTCCATATCAGTCTTTAAAGAAAAAATTCACGATTTGATAAAAAAAACAACACCACAAAATCACAATGAACCCATAAAGAAACCATAAAATTCATAAAGAAACCAATTGGCCTACTTGTACTCCCGTATTGATTTAGACAACACCAAAAACCCAACATAAATATCCACTTTGAAAACATTTTTCTTACGGTAAAGTCCACTTCCAAACCTTAAAATTAATATTTACATCAAATAAATCAAGTCAAATACCATCTCTTTAGAAAAAAAAATAAGATCTTGAAATTACAAAACTCACTTTTACAATAAAGAGATGTTGAAAAAAGTGTTGTTTGCGTTTGGTGATGTTTTGTGATTGTAGGAGTGGTGGTGATTTAGATAAGAAAGCAAGAGAAAAAAAAAACAAAGTGAAGAATGGAGATATAGAAATAAAAAAATAAAAAAGAAGGGTTTTTTTAATTAAATTTGTGTAGTAAGTTGATAAAATGACAACATTACCCTGACATGTGACTTGCACATGATGCAACAGGCGGTCAAACTAACAGAGTTAACAGTCAAAGTACCAAAACCGATATGGGTCGAAACTATAGGGAGATGATCCGTTAAAAAAAGTTTCTACAGACACATTTCGTTAAACCCGACAAATCACAGGGACGATTTATGAAATTAACTCTAAAAGAAAACATAGAAAATTAATGTAAAATCTGAAAATTTAAGTCTCATTTCAAACACATGTAATAACGTAACAGCTCATTCTAACCATATAGTAATCGTCCTCAAATAATGATATCTTTTAATATAATTGTTTATAAGAAAAGCTTACTAAACTTGTAACCACTAATCTAATGCTAAAATTTAAAAAATAAAAGTGCTAACTATTTACATTACTAATAATTTAAACGGTAATTTGTTGGTGGTTTATATTGGTGGTTTTACATTGCTATTAATGGAGTATCGGCCCTACAGGCTGCCACGTCAGCATCTGACTCTCATTCAAAAATACTCATTCACTCATAACACACTCTTATCTCCTTATTTTGGCCCCACCACTCACACACAAACACATACATTTATAAATAAAAAAATAAAAAAGAAAAAAAATTGTCCTTATTTGACTCAGTGCAATGACGAGATAC
>BQNB010074988.1:13065-31614 GCA_026074375.1 Tanacetum coccineum | reverse complement strand
TTATCACTTATTAATATGCAATACTATGCATTTATCTTAGCATCAAGCACTTCTTAACTCATATCATCATATACATCTTACATTACTCATACATATAATTAACATAGCATAGATCTCACATTCATATAACATTTAGACATATAATAGCTTTCATATACTTACATCACATAATTACATCAACATCTTCAATTTTAACTTTTCTAATAAGTGCTTAACATTCTAATCAAAATCAAAGTCATATAACCAATGACTACAACACATCACATAATCATTAATATGTCTAAGCATCATCTAACTATTTTTTGCAAACACTTAACTACCTTTTACTAAGGCATTTACAATCTTTGTTACTTAAACTTACGACATATGCATCTACTAGTGGTCTATGTTTAGGCAACCTATAATGGAAACCTACTTCTCTTAAACCGAAGCTCTGATACCAAGTTGAAACGCCCCTTTCCATACTAGAAATCTGACCCAAAATTGAAAACTTTTGAGGAAACGCTTGACCGGGAATGACCTTGTGTCATTCCTTTATATACTTTTTAAAATACATTGCAATTAGACCCTTGAAAGTTTTATTATCATAAAATAGACTTCATAAGCTTTCCAACGATATAAAGAACTCATTCTAACTCCTTACGGTTTACATTTTACGACGAAAACAAAATTGACAAAAACCTTATCTGACACGAGGTTACATCGTAACCTTTATGGTTACGCCGTAAACTCTATTCACCCTTTTTGTTACGGCATAAACAAAAGATTACACCATTACAAAGGGTTATTTTACCCCCCAGGAGACCCCTTTCTACTCAAAACTCAATTACATCGATCCGAAACATTATAAGACCTTCCAGAACTCATTAACATACATAAAACATCATATTCATAAGTATTTGTGGTCTAAATAACTCATGATCACATATTTTACGAGGGTTACCAAACACTCTGTTTTGACCCGCTTTCAAATACAACTTACAAAACCATTACTTTCAAAACTAAGACTTGCACTTGACCATTCAACAAAAACATTTATATACCATTTTACGACTCATTTACACTTCATGAATACCATGTACTTGACTTGATGACTCAATGAGGGTTCAACGTTGATTGAGCTCGGCATCCACTACCACATTCATACACATAACCAATACCTTCAACCCGCGCCCAAATCCTAAGCCTTCACTAAGGCTTAACTGATGTGTGCTAAAACACACATCATTTTTACCCTAAAAACACTATAAAACGGACTAAAAACACTAAAATATGGATAATTATATTGCAAATATGTTTGTATTGTGTTTTTATGTCTTGCAGGTACCAAGGATTGAAAACAAAGCAAAAAAACAAGAATTTTCGGGTTCGATTAGATCAAGTCTACTTATTATTCAAGATCAAGACGAAGTCAGAAAAATTCCTCGAGCATGACATTGGAAAGAGCGCGAAATTAAGAGTCCGACGATGCCTTCATAGTTTATTGGGCCGACCTATTACCCTTTACAAGGGCCAGACCGACCCTTATTTATGCTAGCCCAAGACCAAATCGTTCAAGCCCAACAAGTCTTTGAAAGCCTAGCCCAAGAGTTGTTTTATCATGCCTAGGCCCATTAAAACTCGGCACATGTCAAATTAAGAAATAAAATGTATTCGATGCATGGTTTGATTGGCGAGTGAATGTCACTCTCTTAAATTAATTCATTTAAAGCAAGTGGCCTCCCCACTCTCACCCTACTAACACAATTCTAGCCAATAACAATCCAACGCGTGGCATAACTATTCAACAATAAATGGATTCATATACAAATAATTGGTGCGTTATTTTGAAGCAAACAGAAAGGGCCACGTGTCTCTCACCCATTGGAGGATCAGGCTGTTATTAGCTGGCATTCTCTAGCGGTACAAGGTGAAAAATACAATGCTAATGATTGACATATCATGTTATTTCCTCAAAGTTTCCTCCCCTCTAAAATTTACTATATTGCCCATGCTTTCTTGGCTCTTATTGGATGGCTTATAGAATGGACTGTTCTACCCTCACCTTACTTTGGTTATAAAAGAAAGCACACATCAGATGCAATGGATGGATTAGTTTTAGGATTTAATTTTCAAATAGTAGTGTAGTTTTAGGAGTAGTAGTAGAATAGTATAGCTTATTTTGGGATTATTGTAAAAGCTTTTATAGCTTGTTGGATTTGGCTTATTTGTACTTTTGGGTTTATTGTTTAATGAAGATGCTTATTAAAGGTTGGTTTTTATTAATGCTTATTATCTTAATGCTTATTTCTTATGCTTATTCTTCTACTCATTTTATTTTGCTTATTTCTAAATAAGCTCTTGTTTATAGCTTATTTTTGGATCCGATCTCTTAAGCTTGTATTCTAATTAGCTACTTCCATAACTTATTTAAACTAGCTTATTTTATAGTGTTTTCGATTTAAAGCTTTTCGAATTAGCTTATTCTAGCTTATTTTCGATTGCTTATTTTTCTAGCTTAATGTTTTTATCTTATTTTTCCAAAACTTTTTAATTTAGTTTTTTTTAGTCTTATTGAAATAGCTTAATCATTTAGATCTTCTAACTTTTAACTTTTCTATTTCAAAATACTTAATATTTTAGAATTTAAGCTTTTAGCTTATAGCTTATTTATCTTAATCTCTTGTTTTCTTGTCTTATCTCTTATTTCATCCTTCCATCATCTAAGGCCGGAGCTTAAGGGTCTTATAAGGTTGATAAATAGATAAAGTTTCGATCTTTTTGGTTTTTATAAAAGTAATTAGTAAATAAAGTTGACACATTTACTTGCTAATTAGTAAAGTAGAAGCTTAAAAGTGATAAGCTTATTTGCTTATTAAGTTTGTAAGATCAGGAGGTTTTATATCATTTCGGTTCTTCATTCGGTTTCAACTTCTTTCTTTTTTTCATATTATTGGTGTAGTTTAATCTTGCTTAAAATGTTTATGCTTGCTTATTTGTTGATCAAAATGCTTAGTGAGTAGATTTTATTATATGCTTGTTGAGTAAGTTGGTGAATAGTAAATTAAGTGTGGAATTTAATAAGTGGCTAGTGATTAATAATTTGCAAAAGTTATTTAGTTTAGTGTTTTATTTAGTCGAACGGGTAAATGCCGTAAGATTAAGTAGGCATTAAACTAGTAATTAATATCTCGATAAAAAGTTGTTTTCAATATTAAGCCAACGTTTTGAGGAAACGATTATTTAGACGGATATTAATTCGTCATTAAGATCTAAAACTTCACACTTAAGAATCTATTCACTTTTACTTGACAAGCATATTTTTCTTTATATATTTTTCATCTTATTAGCTTGCTTATTAATTAGTGTAATCTAGTTTATCGCTATCTCTAGTCTTAATTAAAAACCAAAAATTAAAAGATATTCAAGCATTAAATTGGGAACATTTTCGTGAATTTCAAATTCATCACTCGTTGGGACACGACATCCGGAAGATCGATTATTACTTGTCCTCAAGTAATTTTTATCCGACGTGATTACTTATATATACTATTACTCGACTAGTTGTTTACGACGAATCAGTTTTTGGCGCCGCTGCCGGGGAGAGTTGTACGATTTTTACGTGGTGTTTCGAGTTAGTGCCTTGAAGATCCTTTCTTCGGAAAGTTTATTTTTGTACTTATTAAAAATATAAAAATCCAAAAATATTTTTTCTTCTTATTTTATTTTTATTTTTATTTTTCCTTTTCTTTTGTACATATTAAAAAAATACCATTTTTTTATTTTTATTATCTTTATAAAAATATAAAAATATTCTCCTTTATCCTCTTATTTCATTTAATTCTTATCTTCTTTACCCTCTTATCCGTTTAATTCTTCGACATGTCTTCGTATAACCATTTTGGTTGCTCGTGGTGTGGAGGTCTGTTTAATGGTGGATACTGTCATGGATGTAGCAGTATAGGATCCGGAAATGAGTTTGTCTGTGACCCAAATCCTTATACTTATAATGAAACACCCAACTTCTTTAACCAACCTCCACAACACCAATACGAGACATACTCGTGTGAGTTTTGTGGAGGCAACCCTCACCCGGGCTTTGATTTTCAAACAAGGAACACACCCGCCTATGATCAGGGTCCTTGTTACAATCAAGATTTTGGTTTTGACCAACCTCCATATTATTCTTCGAGTCAGCCACAACAGTTCGATTGTTGTGAGATCTGTGGAGGTCCGCATTATAGCTCTGATTGTCAAACTAGGAACCCGCTTGTCTATGAGCCTAATCCTTGTAACAATTATGACTTACCTTACTTTGACCAACCTCCACAGTTCACACCTCCTCAGCCGATCCCCCTAAGAGAGTTAAATCGAGCATATTTGATTACATATATGATCGAATCTGATATACGATTCAACAAAACTCAAGAACGGTTCAACATAATTCAAGAACAATTAAACATGGATTTTCAATATGAATTAAACCGTCTTTAAGAGATGATGAACCTTAGATATTCAAATCAAGATCCTCCCGTTGACTTATATGATCTTAAGGGGAGTGACAAGAGAGATAATAAGATCGATTCACTCACCAAGGAACCTTTAGACACCCTCTTAATAGGGGATGAGGTTATTAGCACTATTCCCGCAAGGGAAAATGACAAATTCATAAAGTCTAGTGTTGATGATCTTGTCCCAATCCCAAGGGAGTCGGAGGTGACATCGGTTTATGATGATTTAGAGTGTTATATGCCTATTACTATACCGTTGCCCACCACTGATGTTAGGGAAGAAGGTTTTGATATCAATTCACCTTTAGAAGAACAAGTAGTCAACTTTTTGATAGAAAATGTGGATGTAGCTGGCTTGCCTAGGCATTTGGTTAAGCATCTTTTTAATCATTTAATCAAAAATCCGAGTTTAACCAAAGAAATGTCTGATGAGCCTTTAGGTGATGATTCAATATCTATATCTTGTGATGTGACTTTCTCAAACCCTTTCTTCGACTTTAATGATGATTTTACTTTATGTAATGATAATCCACTCTTTGATGAGGAGTTTGAGGACATTAGTATCCTGGACCCCCCTGAGTCGACTCCAATTATTGATGAGTCTTCCTTGCTAGTCACACCACTTCCCGATCATAAGCAGATTTGCTTAAGGGAAGTGGAATGATTTGATCATTTCTTCTCCCTGATACAGTCGAGGGGAGCGACGAGGGTGATGGAGACCTCTTTTTTAGGTTTTCATCATATGTCATCACCTTAACCTCCTGCATACTCACCTAATGAGGTGATGTATTGCTATATCCATCCTCACCTCACATCAGGTAATGGATTAGACCATGGACCTAAAATAAAATAACCCTAGAGTCAAGCTAGAGACTCGAACAAAAATAAGCGATTCTCGGGAGGCAACCCGTGTTATCCTTAAAATTAAATAAGTAGCTTGCTACAATAGGTTTCTTTCGTAGTAGTTTAATCGTAGTAATAAATAAGTGGGGTGTATTTTTAGCCTAAGTATGGGGGAGTGCTTCTATCCTTATTGTGTTTTGTGGGTGCCCGTTTTTGCTTGCAGGACTCCCTTTGATCTTGAAGACCCGTGCTTGTTTTCAATCCTCCAATCATCCGGTCTTCGATCATTTTCATGATTATATCCTGGGAATCCTTAATCCTGATCATATATATATGATTTTATTTCCCCTTTCACACTTGGAATTTTTTGCATTTGCCTTTTTCGTTCCTAAGTGTAGGGGTAAAACCCGACATTTTTTAACATTGAAACCAATGTTTGATTCTAAGTGTGGGGGGATTTCTATCGAAATTGATCAAACCTGTTGCCTGTCTATGTTCCACGCAACCCCGTTTTAAGCAAAATTTTGCTTTATTTTATTATATAAAAAAATCTCTCTTAATTACTGTTAGATATGTAAATAAGTAGGCCCGTAGAGCTTAGGATATTTTGACTTGACCGAGTTTTGCACTCTAGCTTTCCCTTTAGCTTTCGAGACTAAGCATTTGCAAGACTTAAAATTTTTGCAAAGAACGAAAAATGATAGAGTTGAATATAAGTTAGATGCTAAGCGTGGAGTAGTTGGATCTCTTTAGAGCTCATAGAGGTTAAATGTGGCTTTTTGCTCCCACCAGCTTAATAAAAGTTATATAGTTGTTAAATAAATAAAGTTACTTTGGTTTTTGCGATTTTTAGTTTAAATCCCTTCGTAGAGATTCCTTCTGGTGAAATTAAGGAACACATCGAGGTTCTGTCACTGTTGTGGGGAAATAGGCTATCGATTCCTGACGGCTCGCTCCCGTTGTCTAGGTAGTTAAAAGACCACAAGACTTGAAATTTGGCTGTAAAAATAATAATAATAAATAATAATAATGTAATAAACTGAAGCCGAAAAAGACCGCTGTTTCTTGTCGGTTAGGACCCCCGATGTTGCGGTCGTTTAAAGGGTGAAAGTAATAATAATAATAATAATCCGAGACTGATAAAAGTTTATTGGCTCTGTCGGTTAGGACGCCCGATGTTTCAGTCTTTAAAAAAGTCAAGGAAATTCCCGAAGTCGAAATAAGACTACTGGCTCTGTCGGTTAGGACGCCCGATGTGTCAGTTGTTTAAAGGACCGAGGGATAATAATACTAATAATAATAAAGCCAAATTTCGAATCCGGGGTTATCTAAATAAAGCCTCCGTCTCTAGACTTGTAGTTGAGTTGTTTCGGATGAAATAAAAAGGATAACCCCTAAATAATGCGAAATTAGAACCTTAATATGGACCTTATTCTCACCATATATTCTTTTTAGGAAAGGATTTCAAACTAATTATGGTCTAAACTGAGCACCTTTATGATAATAAGGACATAATTTATTTGTCACCAATAATAATAATAAAATCCTTAGAGGATTTAGGAATAAGGGAGCGAAAAGTGGCTAATGCGTACACAATTAGCATTTATGAGTAGTGTTAGCATCTAATCTTATATTTGACTGTGATTTCGTTTTAAGCTTAGTTTGGGGATTGTGAAAAGTCTAGGATGACGAACTCCCGCTCTTAAAGCCTTGTTAAATAAATTTTATAAAAAAATTATCTTAGTTTTTATCTATTATTAATAAGTGGTTAAAATGGAGGCGTTTTCGAAATAAATGATGTTTGAACCTTTTAATGGACTTTTTCTGTTCTTGTTTGATTGTGAGGGGTCATAAGTTAAAAGGAGGTTAAGATATTTATTTTCGGGTGTGTTTTATAAACATTGCGTGCGGGACCAACAATGGCTTAGTGTGGAGGAATTTGATGTGTGCTAAAACACACATCGTTTTTACCCCGGAAAACACTATAAAACGGACCAAAAACACTAAAATATGGATAATTATATTGCAAATATGTTTGTATTGTGTTTTTATGTCTTGCAGGTACTATGGATTGTAAACAAAGCAAAAAAACAGGAATTTTCGAGTTCGATTAGATCAAGTCTACTTATTATTCCAGATCAAGACGAAGCCAAAAAAATTCCTCGAGCATGCCATTGGAAAGAGCGCGAAATTACGAGTCTGACGATGCCTTCATAGTTTATTGGCCGACCCGTTACCCTTTATAAGGGTCGGGCCGACCTTTATTTATGCTAGCCCAAGACCAAATCGTCCAAGCCCATCAAGTCTTTGAAAGCCTAGCCCAAGAGTTGTTTTATCATGCCTAGGCCCATTAAAACTCGGCCCATGTCAAATTGAGAAATCAAATGTATTCGCTGCATGGTTTGATTGGCGAGTGAATGTCACTCTCTTAAATTAATTCATTTAAAGCAAGTGGCCTCCCCACTCTCACCCCACTAACACAATTCTAGCCAATAACAATCCAACGCGTGACATAACTTTTCAACAATGAATGGATTCAGATACAAATAATGGGTGCGTTATTTTGAAGCAAACAGAAAGGGCCATGTGTCTCTCACCCATTGGAGGATCGGGCTGTTATTAGCTGGCATTCTCTAGCGGTACGAGGTGAAAAATACAATGCCAATGATTGGCATATCATGCTCTTTCCTCGAAGTTTCCTCCCCTCTAAAATTTACTATATTGCCCATGCTTTCTTGGCTCTCATTGGATGGCTTCTGGAATGGACTGTTCTACCCTCACCTCACTTTGGTTATAAAAGAAAGCACACAGCAGATGCAATGGATGGATTAGTTTTAGGATTTAATTTTCAAATAGTAGTGTAGTTTTAGGAGTAGGAGTAGAATAGTGTAGCTTATTTTGGGATTATTGTAAAGGCTTTTATAGCTTATTGGATTTGGCTTATTTGTACTTTTGAGTTTATTGTTTAATGAAGATGCTTATTAAAGGTTGGTTTTTATTAATGCTTATTATCTTAATGCTTATTTCTTATGCTTGTTCTTTTACTCATTTTCTTTTGCTTATTTCCAAATAAGCTCTTGCTTATAGCTTATTTTTGGATCCGATCTCTTAAGCTTATATTCTAATTAGCTACTTCCATAGCTTATTTAGACTAGCTTATTTTATAGTGTTTTCGATTTAAAGCTTTTTTAGTTAGCTTATTCTAGCTTATTTTCGATTGCTTATTTTTCTAGCTTAATGTTTTTATCTTATTTTTCCAAAACCTTTTAATTTAGTTTTTTAGTCTCATTGAAATAGCTTAATCATTGAGATCTTCTAGAATTTAGCTTTTCTATTTCAAAATACTTGATATTTTGGAATTTAAGCTTTTAGCTTATAGCTTATTTATCCTAATCTCTTGTTTTCTTGTCTTATCTCATCCTTCCATCATCTAAGGCCGGAGCTTAAGGGTCTTATAAGGTTGATAAATAGATAAAGTTTCAATCTTTTTGGTTTTTATGAAAGTAATTAGTAAATAAAGTTGACACCTTTACTTGCTAATTAGTGAAGTAGAAGCTTAAAAGTTATAAGCTTATTTGTTTATTAAGTTTGTAAGATCGGGTGGTTTTATATCATTTCGGTTCTTCATTCGGTTTCAACTTCTTTCTCTTTTTTTATATTATTAGTGTAGTTTAATCTTGCTTAAAATGTTTATGCTTGCTTATTTGTTGATCAAAGTGCTTAGTGAGAAGATTTTATTATATGCTTGTTGAGTAAGTTGGTGAATAGTGAATTAAGTGTGAAATTTAACAAGTGACTAGTGATTAATAATTTGCAAAAGTTATTTAGTTTAGTGTTTTTATTTAGTCGAACGGGCAAAAGCCGTAAGATTAAGTAGGCATTAAACTAATAATTAATATCTCGATAAAAAGTTGTTTTCAATATTAAGCCAACGTTTTGAGGAAACGATTATTTAGACGGATATTAATTCGTCATTAAGATCTAAAACTTCATACTTAAGAATCTATTTACTTTTACTTGACAAGCATATTTTTCTTTATATATTTTCATCTTATGAGCTAGCTTATTAATTAGTGTAATCTAGTTTATCGCTATCTCTAGTCTTAATTAAAAACCAAAAATTAAAATATATTCAAGCATTAAATTGGGAACATTTTCGTGAATTTCAAATTCATCTCTCGTTGGGACACCACATCCGGAAGATCAATTATTACTTGTCCTCAAGTAATTTTTATCCGACGTGATTACTTATATATACTATTACTCGACTAGTCGTTTACGACGAATAGCTTACCCTCATGGCTTTGAACCTACAAAACATTAAGCATCTAAACTGTCACACACCCAGACGGGGCCTAGATGGAATACGTGTCCGAGGGCGTGACGTCATAACAATCCGAACACAAAGCAATAAAGAACGACCACTAATCATGGACGTTTAAAAAAGTTTACTCGTTGCATAAAGAAAATTAATTTAAGATTTACAACCAGTCATAAAAGAGTTAAATGTAGCGGAAGCATAATAAGGTTTGACAATGACAACAAGTACATAAATAGATAAGTCTTGAAATTGGCGAAGTCACATAGCACATAGACTCCATATAGCATCAAGAATCAGGCCAAGCTAAGCACCTGAGAAAACATGTTTAAAACGTCAACATAATGTTGGTGAATTCATAGGTTTAAGTTAGTACAAGAGTGGACCACAAGGTTTCAAAACGCATGCGACTACTATAACAGATACAACATCACATAAAAAGTATTTACTGTTACGCTAAGCTCATGACACCGATGCTAATAAAACATGGCATATCATATCATGCCACATAGTATTCCTGCCCTTAAATGGTGTCCCAAGCCAAAGACCACCACAACGCACAATCGACATGACATATATCTGTTTGTTCGCAGCTAATTTAGAACCAAACCAGATAGGGGTAATTAGTCCCAATAGATCTATCTACGCATTCGCGCTCACTTAACCAATCCAATTGGCCATAGGTGACTAACGGTTCATGATAGTTCGGGCAATAGTGGTTTGTAAGGAAACTTAGGCAACACATAAACATGTAAAACTCACGTTAAGAACTTGTGTCCAATTTTAAAAGCAAACAATGTTTCTCACCCCAAAGTATAAAGCATTTGAAAATAGGTAAAACGTGGGGCTATGAACTCACCTTAAGCAAGTGGTGAATCGATAATCAACGAGGAAGAAATAAAGCCGAAAGGTCCTACACGCGACCTAAATAAATGACGCGTCTTAGGTAAACGAAAGATAACCGAAACTTGTACGACACGCTTTCAAGAGAAAAGACATCCATATGTGTTTGTGCTTTAGTTTGTTTAATAAAGTATGACTAAATAAAATTATAGAGTTTTTCGTCAAGTCTTGGCGTTTATCCAAAAATTACTACTTTTAGAAAGTTTCTATTTTAGGAAAGTTTTTAGTTTCAAGACGTTAATACCGTCCCCTATATTTGTTAAGTTTCCATATTTTCAAAATGCGCTAACTAACCATAATCGCTTAACTTCCAAGTCCGATCCGCTAAGTTTTACCAAACTTACTATTTTTAGTAACTTTATCGCTTTTCCTAAAATATGTTAATGACGTCTTTAAATGATGTTAATCTATATATATGTGTTACTATATGTTTTGCTAGAGTTTAGAAAGTCCAAAAATGTCCGAAAGTGTCCGAATACCCATTTTACTATTCACATCAGCACACTATTCATTGGGTTTTGCCGAAAAATGTTTCAAGTTTCATTTGGCTATAACTTAGCCGTTTTAAGTCCGATTTTAAAGTGCGATATGTGAAAAACTATCTATTTGAAATAAGCTCTTCAAAAACTACTTTTACGCCTAATGAGAACATTTTTAAGTGTCCTACAACCTCTTTTACATTTTCAATTAGCAACTCACATTTTTGAATATGTACCATAAACTTAACCATAGACTCAACCATAAGACCGCCATAATGTCTAGTCCAACCTAACTTCTTTTTCGCTAAAACTAACCAACAAAACCACTCTTAATCTATCCTAACCTCATCATATCTATTGTTGCAACCCACTTTTCAACTCATCTCACATAACTTATAAAACTACAAACATATTACTTCTATTTTTTTAAAAGTTGTCAAGTTACTTTTATCATTTCTTTTTAAAAGTAATACAAACACATGGATTCTTATACTTGAACAATATTCATAAGAATAAAGAAAATGAAACAAGAGATGGGTCAAGAATGCTTACAAGAATGAAGACACAAGTAGAGAATCACAAGATCTATACCCAAAATCACTAGATCTATAAAACCCACTTATAAAATTAGAAACTCTAATTTTATAATCTTGAGAAAACCTTGAAAATCAACTAACCAATACTTGGATCTACCTTAGAAACCCTTGGAAATGAACTTAGAATGTTTGGATCTTGAAGAAAATCAAAAGTTATGAAACCCTAAGAGGGTGTTGGTTTGGCCGTGAGCTAATAAAAAGAAAGGAGAGAAAAAAAATTGTTGGTGGCTTTGAAATGAAATGAATACCCTAAGTTGTGATATGAGATATATTTATAGGGTGAAATTTAGGGTTTTAAGGGTTCAAAGGTGCACACATGTGACCAAAACACACCAAAGGGGCGTGTCTTGGTGGTTTCGGCCGAACATGACCACAAGGACCCAAATGGGTTAAATTTTTAAATCAAGGTTCACCATAGATGTATAAGTTGGTCATGTTGAGGTCAAATGAAGTCAAAGTATGCAAGAGCTTACATGTGAGGGTCAACTAGTGAAGAGTACATGAGAGTGACCTTCTCATAAGTCACTTTCTCATCTAGCATGCACACATGGGTGGGCTTTCAAAATAAGATGCCATTTTATTTATTTAGGATGTATGGTGACATTGTTGTGGTTTTAGGCGTCCAATATGACAACCAAAGAGAGGTGAACGAAATTTTTAGCATTATAATGCTTGTCGGATGATAACTCGAGTTTACACGAAAAGATTTCGAGTTTTCGGGGTTCCGTTTGGTCAAAAACATGAAAAACGCAATTTATAAGATAAAACCCTAAAATTAATATCAGAAGTGATTAAAATCACGAAACACTTAGAAAAGTTAAAATATCTCATATAAGGCCTAAATTTATTAATAACCGATGCTGGGACGCGCCCAATGATGTTTTTCAGATTTACGCGGTTTGACTTCCCGGTAAACTGTCAGATTCAAACGTAACGTATAAAAGTCAAAAATAATGATCGGAAAAGTTTAAAATATTGACCTGAAATTTACGGGGTGTGACATAAACCGTAAGCATTACGCTTAGTAAGTAACCCGATATATAACATATAATCATATACACATCATCACATTATCAACATAACATCCGAACTTAGTCCATATGACGAATAGTCTATCCAAACTCGCATAGCTTTCATTATCACCATAGCAACTATCACATACATTCTAACCATAACATAACAATGATTCATACTAATCATACATCTTTAATACAACACAAAGTACATACCTTAGTCTAATGCCATTAGACTAACACTCATACATCTAATCACCAAACCTCTAGCTTATGTCCAATCTAATCAAGGTTACTATACTCTTAATACATTCAATCACAACATAAACATGATAAAACATATATATAACACATGTTATAATCCAAGTTACTTACCTCATTCCAAGCTACTCTTAATAAGGCCATCATCATCCTACTTCTTAAACCATAACCATTAACCATTCAATATTACAAAATAATAGATTATAAAGGATTATATGACCCATTCATACACTCTTCATCATTACTTAACATCATATGATCATACTTTGATCATATGATGAAACCTTCATTTACCAATTTCACTAAAATTATGAATTAACCTTAACCCAATATCATAAACACTTTAATTATTGTTTTAGAAACATAATTACCCAAACCCCCAATTTGGGTTACAAGAACCCTATTCTTAATTCACTAATTAGACTCAAGATAGGGATTACTTACTTGGAGTATCATTTCTAAAGATTAACTATTGAATTAAACCCTTAATCCCATTTAATTGCTATCTAGAAAATCTTTGTCTTGTCTCTTCTTTTTCTTGGTTCGTCCTACATCACACACCAATAAGTTCCTGGAAGACTCCAGGGAATTCTTCTAACTTAAATTAGGTGCTAGATTGACATATTGGCAGGAATGGCCCCTTAAGTCATATTATTTCATAATTGGCCACATCATCTCATGTAACTCGTTTTCCATTTGATAGCTTGGCCCCTTAAGTCTATATCTTTCATATTTGTGGCACATGATAGTTTATATAACCATTTACACAATATTATGTTGACTTATGGTTTGACTATCGGGTTGACTAGCCAATCACGTAATGTCTTTCAATCTAATAAAAACCATAGTCAAACTATTCCAATGACATTTTCGTAATTAAATACTTATAAACCAGTGTTGGGGTGTTATAGTACATACTCTAATAAACAATCCCACAACCACTATAAGCAATTCGAAGTAGCCCTTAAATGGCTAAGTGCAATTAGTATAATGAGCAATTCCAAATTGTTCCTATAAAAAGTTTAAGCAATTCCAACACAGTAACTATTCTAATCATATAAACAGTTTTAATAAAATCTTTCTCGTATGGGTGTCAAAAGCTAATACGTCAAAGTTTCAGTTTGTGTCTAGTCGATACAAATTCACATGACACATTAGCTTTTGATTCACCCTCGCCCTGCAAATAAAAAATTATTCTCAACAATTTCATAATGGGTCGCATGACATCAAGCATACAGGATAGGGATGAACAATTCATTTTATTTCATCTTAAATGTATCTAACTGCATTACCTGGATTTGGATTCGTTGATTTGAATTCGCCATTGATCGGAGTTGCCTAAGCCCTTTTTTCAGCATTAGCCATCTCAGCGCACAAATTTTACTTTCTGAGCAATAGTTAGTAAATTCTTTTCCGTTACTTGACCATGCTTATAGTTCTCTACATACCTCTTCTTGTCATGTTCAATTGTAGCCCTCAAGAAGTGAACATATGTAAAAACGCAATTGTTCTTAAAGAAATCAGCGTATCAAGTACAATTCAAGGCAAAAGAAAATCAAAAGCGATGATTTATTTTTTCATATGATTGTGACAGTTCTGTATCTATCAATCTGAACAGGCAACAAAATTTTGAAAAACTATATATAGACAACTAACAGAATAATGAATCTGCAATGTTCGTGACCGGCATGCCACGTGAATATGGCCAGGTCTATTTGAATTATTTAAGAAGCAAAGAGTTACGTGTCAAGTAAGCTCACCATTTCACTTATTCCCAACCCTTCCCGATTGCAGCAACTACCACACACCCGTCCCTTTTGTTACAATCTAGGGGTCATTTAGAATTCCATCCCTCATGCTTGGAAAATAGCCTTTGTTGGAACCTCCTTGCATAATTCAACACGGTACAATATCGAATAAAAAAAGAAACTAAGAGGGTTTTGTAGTTTTGATATTGTGATCGTGATGGTTGAAAAACATATATTGCTAGATAGCTTATTTTGGATATTAGCTTGTATAGATTATTTGGGCTTATTTTTAAGCAGTTTGTGGCTTATTTTGAGCTTATATGCTCGCGGCTTATTTAAGAAAACACAAGGGATGTGTTTTTGGTTATTTGCTTTATATTGCGTATATTCGCGGACTATTTTTGTGGCTTACGGTGTTAACCAAATATATATTGTAGCTTATTAAGCTTATTTTTAGCTTATGGATATGTTTTTGGAGCTTAAAAGCTCACGGCCCAATAAGCACAAATAAGTCGTGGCTTATTTGTTGGCTTATTATGGTTCGGGTTATTTTCTACTTATTAGTATGAGCGTATGTATATAAATGGGCCTTGGTTTTGGGTTTGGATAGTATTTTGGACGTATAAATACCTTAATGGGCCTTTATCGGGCCTTAAAGCCCAATAAGCGATATTTAATCGTTTTGGGAGTTTTTGACGGACTTTTAAAAGTAAAATGTGTTTACAAAGTAATATTGAATGATATTTTGGGAAAAACACCTTGATAGACGTAATGGATTGAGATTTTGGAATTTTGTCGAAAAAGTGTCGAAATGGTGAAAAGTGTTGAAATTAAGGTTTGAAACTTTGGAAAACGTTACATAAACGTACGAGTCATGTCGAAATTTCGTAAAAAGTTTATACGTAGAAATTTTACTTAAAACATAATTTTTGATTTAAATAATAAAATTTTATTATATTATTATTTTTTATTATTTAATAAATTAACTAAAAAACGAAAAATATAATTTTTCCTCGAAACTTTCCGAACATGTTTATTATGGTTAAACGTTTCATTTTCAATCATTTCATGATTATTTTATGGTAACTAAGGGTACCGAATGGACTTATCGAGATATATTTATAATTATTTATTATAAATATTTACTTATATTACTTATCTATTTTCTTTAAATAGTATAAGTATGTATCATTGGGATTTCGGATTAATAAGATATTTTGGGATGACACGTCAACCATCACACTACTAAATTGTTAAGGGTAATTGTACAACACATATAACCTCTATGCATCAAATGTGAAGACTGTTTTGGAAATGAATGATTAAAATGGGACATTAACTGGACCATGTCGTGTGTGGACGTCGTTGCATTTGCTTGTGTGGTTGAGATTTGGTTGCTAAAGACTTGCTTGAGGTGAGTTCTCGTAGCCCTGTTTTTCTACTATTTTTCCATTGGGAGAAAATGATACTCAAATGTGTTTTGAACTGTTTTCTTTTGAACTGTGCGAAACATGGTTTTGTTTTTGGGACAATTATGTGCTTATGATTGCTATGTGAATATACGTGATGTAACTTTACTTGCATGTACCGTGTTTGGCATGTCAAGGGTTATGATTTTTACTTGAGTGTACTGTGTTTGGCACGACAAGGGTGATTGGCAAGAAATTGCCATGTCTATTGTGATTTTACTTGCGTGTACTGTGTTTGGCATGGCAAGGGTGATTGGCAAGAAATTTCCATGTCTAATTATGGTCCTGCCCTAATATAGTGCTCCAGTTGGTAGGCCTTTTAGGTGCGTAAGTGACATACTGTGTTTTCATGACTAGCGGGGATGCTAGGGCATGGTGATCGACTAGCGGGTATGCTAGGTCGTGTTTACATGATTAGTGAGGATGCTAAGTCATGGGTGAATCTCATAAATTCACTATCATATTGCACTATTGTCCACTGTTTTGAGATATTGGCATAGCTTTTGGGTTTAAGGTCAAACCTACGAGCTCACCAACATTATTGTTGACGTTTTTAGTATCATTTTCAGGTGAAGTGAAAGATGAATAGGTTGGTGATATGTGATAGATGGCTTAGAAGTATCCCGTATGGATTTTTCATGTGAAGCCTTGCTTGTTTATTTGTTTGGTTCTTAGTATTTGGAAATGTTGGTTTAAGTTTGGATTTGGACCCCTGTGTGGGCATTTGGAATTGCAAGAGATTATAATTTTGGTTATGATTTAGGACATCACTCGAGGTTTGTTCGAGGTGGATGGTCTTCGTAACACTTGAAGTTTATGCATTGTAGTTTTTCTCTATATCATATCTTGTGTTATGATTGATCATTATGTTGCATTCTCGAGTTTCCGCCATTGTCGGGGTGTGACAGATTGGTAATCAGAGCTAAGGTTATAGAGAACTAGGTGGGTTGGCCTAGACTATAACCTAAGATCTGTCATTTAGTTGCGTATAGGATCTATGTGCGCGGTGTTCCGCTTTTGCTTGCTTTCGCGTGTTCGCGATTTGGTGCTTTAGTTATGCCAGTCATTGAGAGGTATGAGCTCAATACTGAGTACGACTGGGAAAGGATGCGGATATAAATACGGTGGCTAACGTAGTTATAAAAGTATCACAACTTACTCGTACTTGGTAATGCCGTTCACACAAATTGATGTTGACACCATAAGGGAGTATTATGTGTATATTTATATATAATAAGATATTATATATATATGTTAGTCTTCCTACCTACCTAACATTGTCCATGTTCTCCCTCGTGTAGATAATGCCGCCAAGGATGAGGACCCAAAGTGTTGGCCGGCCTGTTGCTGAATCACGAGGAGGGGGAACGGGTGAACGGGTTGGTAGAGGTGGGAGGGGTAGAGGACCTAGGGGAGGTAATGATCATCGTGTTGACAAATTGAATGGTCAAAGGAATGATCAGGGGGAGGTAGCTAATGGGAATGTAGAGGGAGTCAATGGGGGTGTGGGAGGTGCACCCGACTTCTCGACGATCATTGCCCAACAATTACAAAACCTCTTACCCGCCATTCTAGCTCAGGTTGGTAACCAAGGAAATGATGGAAATCAAAATGGTAATGTGGTTAATGAGAACGTTCAGGAGAACGTTAAGAATGTGTTAGTGAATGGCAACCGGGTAGGTTATTCATATAAGGAGTTCTTAGCTTGTAACCCTAAGGAATATGATGGTAGGGGAGGTGTTGTAGTTCTTACTCGATGGATTGAGAAAATGGAGTCCGTGCAGGATATGAGTGGTTGTAGTATTGACCAAAAAGTAAAATACATTGCTGGTTCATTTGTGGGTAAGGCTTTAACGTGGTGGAACTCTCAGATCCGCACGCTAAGCCGGGAAGTTGCTGTTAGTTTGTCATGGAATGACTTTAAGTTTATGATGATAGAAGAGTTTTGTCCTAGTCATGAGATGCAAAAGTTAGAAACTAAGCTGTGGAATCACGTTATGGTCAGGGTTGGCCATGCGGCTTATACTGACAGATTCCATGAGCTGGCTAGATTAGTTCCTCATTTAGTGACCCTAGAAAGTAGGAAGATTGAGAGATACGTATGGCCTTGCTCCACAGATCCGTGGGATGGTGGCAGCAACAGAGCCAAAGACTATGCAGAAGGCTGTGCAGATTTCTGGTGCACTGGCCGATGAGGCTGTTAGGAATGGATCAATTAAGAAGGTTGAGAAAAGAGGAAATGCGGGGGAACCTAGCAAGGATAAGAATGGTAGGGATGATAATAAGATGACTAGGACTGGAAATGCTTTTGCTACGACCGCAAACCCTGTAGGAAGAGAGAATATGGGTGCTTGGCCCAAGTGTACCACTTGCAACTCCTACCATGCACCCGGAGGGCCTTGTCGCACATGCTTCAACTATAACTGCCC
>BQNB010074987.1:0-31614 GCA_026074375.1 Tanacetum coccineum | reverse complement strand
CACAACGACACATTAAGTTTTTGGCGCCGTTGCCGGGGAGTGAAGTTGTTTAATTCTTGTTTATTAGTGTTTTAGTTTAATTTAGTTTAGATTAATTTGCATAATTGTTTGTCTGTTTTGTGTGGTTGATTTCTGCATTGTATATTTTTCCATACTGTGTGTTTGTGTGCATTGTTACAGCTTACTGTAACATTCTGAGTCGAATACTCAATACGGCGTATTCAATTTATTGGATACGGCGTATAATTTTTTTCTAAACCAATACAGCGTATTCGACTCTATCATCAATACAGCGTATTAAGCTATTTGACAATTTCTTTCCTAGAAAATTTATTACAGGTAAATATGGACGACCCCAACATTACTATGGAAGAATACATCAGGCTTGAGGAAGAAAAAGCTTGTAGGCATGGTAAGGTGTATAATTGGGAAAATGCTATGTATGGTAAGATCTGGGATAATAAAGACGTTCACGACCTCAGATCTATTGAAACTGAATTCCCAGCTATAGTCTTTGATGACGCGTTTACATCTAAAGTAACGCACTCATGTAAACCCGCGGTAAGTCCTCTTAACGATAATAAAATTGACTTTCGAATGTCGTTTGAAGAATCCGACGATGAAGATTACACGGTAATTTATGACGAAAATTCTTTTTCCTATAAAATAATTTCTGTCGAAAATTTTAAAATGGATTCAGAAAATGATAAAGTCAATATGCCTTCGTTTCCATCACCCGAGCCTACGGTCAGTTATTTCAATATTTTTGACTTTCTCAAAGATTTTGAAAAAGAATTTCCAGCTATTGCTTACAATGATGCTCTTACATCTTAACTGGATTTCTTAACTAAACCTACTGTGAGTCCTCAACATATCGATGAATTTAATTTGAAAAGGAAACATCATTGTCCGAATGTGATGAAGAGGAACAAAATGTTTTATACTTTAATAATCTATTTCCTTTTAACGTAATTTATCCCGATGATTTAAAATCGGATACGGACAATGATAATGATGAAATCGATATTGAGCAACCTTCGGGGGATCTGTCTGTCATACCATTACCTAATGTAATAAATGTCGATGTTGGTGCTTATGCACATCGATCAAATAAGCTTTTGGAAACAAGTCATGATACATCTAATAAATTTTTCAAAACTGAAATTTTTATCATGGAATTAAATCTTAATATCATGAGTTGTAATTATATTATGAAAGGGATGCTAATAAATCTTTTCAAGCATTTGTATGTGCCATTTGGCATCCTGTTCGACCCTAAATTATTTTATAAGGATGGGATTAAATTGGGGCAAGTCTAACTTAAAGACTTTTCTGTAAACAAAAGTGCTTGCCGGGAGACAACCCGGAATGTAATTTTCAATTTCTTATCGAGTCTGTTTTCCCAAATTGTCTATACGGTGTATCCAAACCCCATGGATATGGCGTATTGACTCCTGGATGTTATCCAGTCTTTATTTTCCAGCACAGTCGATACGGCGTATTTGTTAAATGAATACGGCGTATTCATTAAATGAATACAGCGTATTCGTCACAAGTATCAATACGGCGTATCTTGGGGTATGGATACGACGTATTGACTCCCTGGAAAGTATTTATATTTTGTTTCCTGTATATTAACCATTGTAAATACACGGAGATTGAGTTGCACTTGTTTTCTTATGCTTAATATAGGACCTTCTGAATGAAAACAACAACGTTGGTGGAGTATTTATAAATCTGGAAATCTTGAAGTGTTGGAGTCTTCAAATCTCAAGACGGCTGTTCAACACTTTTTGCTCATACACTCAAAATGGAGAATTATCCTGAGTAAAATATCAGGGGAGTTTCTCGTTCTAATTTTATTTCCCATTTTCTTAAATTTTTTATCTATACAATGAGAAAGTTGTATAATCTAAGTGGGGGGATGGAGAATTAGAACACCTACTTGTCCTTTCTTTTACAAATAACATGCTAACGTGCTTAAATTATGCCAAATTTAAATTTTTTCTAGCATAACTTTTGTAGCTCGTAAGTTTCGCTACTTTTGCGATTATGAATCATGTCCGAAGAAGAAATGTTACAAGAAAAAGATTATCCGGATGAATTATGATAGTGAAGACGGTGAAATAAAACTGAGATTTATGATGTATTATAAAAAATGAAAAAAGAGAAAAAAAGCAAAAAAAAGAGAAGAAAGAAAAATAGTCGGTTCAAAAGAAGTTTATACCGAAGTAATTACTTGGAAGGATCGATTATTTGTTGATACGTTACAAAAATAAACGATGTAAAGTCTTGTAAAAAGTGGCCGATATCACCACTTTTGTAAAAGTATGTAAGTTTGGGATGTAAGGGAAGTTGACCGTTATGGGAACGCCAACTTAGGTTGTCTTTGTCATCTCTATGATCGAGTCGTTTGTATATATTTTGAGTCTTTGTCATGGAACGGTCAGGGTAAAAGTTACTAGCAACTACCTTATTTGTTCAAGCTTAATCTATTTGTTTCGTGAATTTTATTTAACAACCATTTACTTCCCATTCCTAGCAATTAACCTTTAGTTTTACTCGAACGAGGTTGGAGTGAGTCATGCATGTCTATTCCGTCGTTACGGCCATGTATGCATGCTTTAGCCTCCTTGTTGGTTTATTACTATTGGTTAAAGTTAGAAGGTCCCTACCCTATATCATTTTTCATCATAACCTTTGGTTAAGCTCGAATGAAGATGTGTTCGAACACACATGTCTATTCTGTCGTTACGGCCGTGTATGTGTGCTTTAGCTGCCTTGTTGGAGTGGTACTATCGGTGAAAGACTGTTAGAATGATTAACCCTTAGCCTTTAATAAAACCCAATTTACCTTTTGACTTGTTTCTCCTTAGCTCTAATGGTAGAGATGTGTATCTTTGCCAAGCTTATGATACGAAGCTAATCACGACCGAGCAATTTAGCATACCACTTAAATGTTACATCCTAGATTAGTTGAGTGATATGAGTGATTTCATTTCCATATTTCGTGAGGTTCTTGGTCTTGTACATGTGATTAGAACAAAAGAAATGCTTAAATGGAAAAAATACTTGACTTCGGTTAGGATACATTTTCAATATAATCTAGAGTCTACTTGAGGACAAGTAGGATTCAAGTGGGGGGATATTTGATGACATCAAATAACGTCACATTTATACCATCATTTATCCTGAATAAGTTAACCACTTTTGTATAATTATTGCATGAATGTGTACTTAATTGTTTAAAAGTGTTATTTGCAGTAATTGAGGAGTGAATTGTGAAGTGGTATGTGCTTAATTACACATACTTTTTACCTAATAAAATGACCCCAAATGACCAAAACCGGACATAAAATGCCAAATATATGCTTGTTTTGTGTTATTTACTGTGCAAGTATCGGATATTCAGAAAAGGACACAAATTCAAGCCAAAACGGACAAAACCGAGCACGGGAATGGAAAGAGCGTCAAAGTCAAAAGTCAAAGTCAAAAGCCAACAAGTCGAAGACGAAGCCGAAACCGAAGAAATACTTAATGGGCCCACCCGCACCCATCTAATGGGCCAGGTCAGCCCATTAAGCATTATTAAAGATCAATATATATGTTATAATGGCCCATTGCCCTTATAACTTAAAACAGCCCAATTTTATCACACGGCCCAACCTTATAAGTCCAAAACCCTTTTAATCCTTAACAAACCCAACAAGAGCCCAATCATAAACCCATTACACCACTCATCCCTCACCCCTTAGGGACTAACATAGTAGTCCCTAATATTTACACATTTGGTCCCTATAACCCTTTACCCTTTACACCACTCATCCCTCACCCCTCACCCCGTTATCAAAATTAAACAACCTGTTATCCCTAAACCATATAAAACCCATTTCCCGCCTAATCCACTATCCACCCATCTCTTTCCCTATATACCCACAACCTGCCAAATCTATCACTCTCCTATCAAACCCTACCCCATAACACAACAAAACCACGTTGGCAATCCCCTAAACCTCATTCGTCAAAGGTAGAAGACAAGGAATCAATGGCTGTGATGCAAGACTTGGGGCCAAAGAAAGATAAAAGGCTAGGATGAATACTTTGGAAGCTCTCACACAACTAACACAACTAGCACACCCCTATGCATAAGTTTTTTATAAATAGGATTTGATTTTCAAACTATGTTCTTGATTAATTAATAAAAATTTGAATTGTAGACTACCAGTTTATAAAATACCATCAAACAGTAAGTGGGTAAAGTCCCGATAGGTAGAGCTTTATCAAAGATCACCATTTGCATAAGCCCTAGATAGATTATATTGTAAAATAAAAAGGATGTTTTATTCGGATGAGTTAATTTGTGACAGGATTTCAACATGTCTAGGTCTTAGGATGATTTGTCCGCCTAAGTCTTAAGATGATATGCCGGTTTCGAGATAAGAAATATTCACTAATTAAACCAAACCCAACATTAATGGGATTAAAATATGGCTAATAAGTTTTTTTATTCAAAGGCTTGTACTGCTCTTTTATCTTCTGATTGTTTTCTTGAATGTTTATTGTGTTTAAAATTGATTATTGTCACTATAAAACTTGTGCCAGTCTCTTAGGCTAAAAACCCCCATCTATCGTTAGAAGTATATATAGCATAGGTTTAACAAGTAATTAGAATTAATGTAACTAGAGTAATAAAAATACTGATAGATTAGAAGGTTAACAACCTCTCTCTTAGTGTTTGACACCCTACTTACCACGAAACTCCACCCGATCGGGTACACTGCCCGTTAAAGTGTTGTTTTAGGATAAGCGGCTAAAATATAAATTTAAAAACTTGGTAATCAATAAATGACCCTAAACGACATACATCACTTTCCATGGGCGTTTCCTAAGCATAGCCTAACTAGTTCCAAATATTACTTTATGAGCTATATAACGGATATTATGGAAGTTACGATACCTTTCGTTTTTCTAACACAGCCCTAAATCTGTACATACAGATGTTAAATTGCAGCCTTATCTTACGACACATAGGAAGAAAAAAAGGCAGTAGCGAGGTAAGTGGTAGATGGTAGAATTCGGAGGAATGAGGAGTTATTTTGTGGGATGGTATAACATTTTAAGCGACAAATCTGGTTTAATTCTAATAGTAGCTCAAAGATAGGGGGGGGGACCCCCCCTTCGGGGGGGGTTTCCAACAAACAAAACTTGAAAAAAATGGGTAAATTTATATGATTATAATTATGTGATTTTCGATAATTATTGCAATAAACAGGACAACAGATGATAGTATTTTGAATGTGCTATGGTTTTGGAGGTGTATCTAATAGAGGAATATGTAAACATGTCATATATGATTTAACTTTGTGCACGCCAAGATGGGATTGGAGTCGAATATCGTCTAATGTTGACACTTGCATCCAATAAGTGAAACCCAGTGTGAACCATAATGGTAGCCAAAACTCACATCCCTCGGAAGCCATATTTACTAAGGATGTTCAAGGAAATCTCTCAGCCTTTCCTTTAAGTTTCACATCCATTGCTATGGACTGTTTCCCTTAGAGCAAAAAGGTTACATTTTTATATCATTTTTTTTTTTACTTAAAAGTATAGAAACTTTTTAGCTCATGCACAAAATGAAACTATATTATAAAAATAACATAAATGCAATAAACGGTTCCAGAAGAAGTCGCTCTAAAAAGGAAATCATGGTAATAAAACATCATGGAATAAATGCAGTAAATTCTGATAGACGATGTAGATTCTTAATATGCTTGGAATTTTGTTCTTATTTTAAAGAGGAAACTATAATTTTGGTCCACTATCTTTACCGGGTATAACACTTTTGGTCCATTTTTTTAAAAATTTGCGGGTTTAAAGCCAAAACCCGAGTACTCCATTTCACATCTTGATCCAAATCAGATAATTTCGTTAAATCGTGATGTGGCTCAATCGGTGAAATGGCTACTCGGGTTTTGGCTCAAATGTGAACAAAAATTGGTTAGATTTGGCTCAAATGTGAAATGGATACTCGGGTTTTGGCTTAAACCAGCAAATTTTTTAAAAAATGGACCAAAAGTGTTATACCCGGTAAAGATAGTGGACCAAAATTGTAGTTTTCTCTATTTTAAAACATTTTACTATTGAAATGTTGAGTTGTGAATTATATTTTGCTTATTACAGAAATACAGAGCAAAGTACAGAAGGTCGTGAATTGATTTAAAGATGATCTCGTAGTCTAGCGTGTAGCACATTGTAGAGCTGCATGCATATTGATAAGCGTTGTTCATTCGTGTTCCTTTTCCTTATGACATTTTCATTCACAACATTATACTAATGTATATATAGACAAAAAAATACTTCTATGTATGTTACATTATCAAACATAAGCAAAAAATAGTCAAATGAAAAAAAAGAAATGAACCAAAAGTTTAGTATGATTAGTTTGTATGTTGCAGACTTACCGTATATGTCTTTTCTATAATGCTGCAAACGTATTATCTATTGTAAAACCAAATCATTGGATGAATTTAGAGGCTCAAAAACTAAATGTGATCATTGTTGGTTGTTGTAAACTTATTAATTTATGTTACTATTCAAGGTGATATTTATCATGTCACGATACATACATTCTTCATGCCTTAATATGCTTTGTATTAATGGCAAAACAACCATTTCTCATACAACACATAACCAACTTACACACACACAGATATATATATATATATATATATATATATATTATATATATATATCATATATTATATATATTATATATATATATTTATATATATATTATATATATATATTGTAAACATTTCACATTTTCAGGTCATTTCCCGACTCAATTATTTTCATTATTTATTTTTAGGGTTTTACGCATTCGCTTTTAATTATTATCTTATAGTTAAATCGCGTAAACTAAAAATCATCATTCAACGTAAACAGACACCAAACAAATAATAGTTTATGTCAAGCAAGTGTTATATGATTATTAAGAGTTTAATTTATACTTTTCATAATTTA
Organism: Tanacetum coccineum; assembly: GCA_026074375.1. Taxonomy (NCBI): domain Eukaryota; kingdom Viridiplantae; phylum Streptophyta; class Magnoliopsida; order Asterales; family Asteraceae; genus Tanacetum; species Tanacetum coccineum. The sequence goes on along the minus strand of BQNB010074987.1, from coordinate 24,591 downwards.
GTTTTATTGTGAGTTAAGACGGCCTTACGTTTCGCAATAAATTACATTCGGGCATACCCGGAAGCACCTATACCTATCTATACTCAAACCAATACCCACTTTTATACCCAATACATAAAAATTAATTCCTTTTCTACTTATAAGCAAAGAAAACCGGATCCAACATGTATGTATATGAAATAAAACCAAAACTCTCCACTAAGTTATACTTTAGAACTCATAACCTTACACATATGTACCCTAAATCCCACATATCCATAAATTGGCTCACATCAACGGTACCCTCATGCACCATTTTGAACTCGTGGAGCTAGCGTGGGGAGAGAGAAGCCTCTTACACCATGTACTCACACACAAAACATGGTTGTCCTTTAGGTGTTTAAGGTTTCAATCTCGATATATATAAAAGTCCAAAGGTACTAGCTCATTACATACTCCAACAATTAACCTAAACACAAAATCTCTCCCTAAAAACCTCTAAAACCCACGACATACTTTAAAAAAAATAGGGTTTCATATTCTTTGATTTTATAAAGCATTCCAAGTATTCTAGTGTTCATTCTAAGATCATCTACAGGTTATAGGCTATTACAAGCTTGATTAGGGTTTAACAAGATAATCAGAAAACATATTTGGGTTTTCTCTATAATGTTGGGATTTGGAAGCTTGGCTAGGGTTTTTATCTTGTGTTCATCATTCCACATCTCTTCTATAAGGTCTAATTTAAGTATTTCATTTCCATTCATCCATTACATTATGTGTACATACTTGTTATATATGTTAAACACTACCTAGGTTTATTTTTATGATTTGTGGAATATTACAAAGACATATGTAATTTGAATTTTACATTATTGTTGGTGAAATGATACTTAAAATGGAAGTAAACATTCTATATAAGTGAAAATTAATTTATAAGTTTAGTTTGTAAATTAGTTTGTATTTGAATGTTTTATTTAAAGTTTATGTTATAAAATATCATAAGGACTGGTTATCATTTGGACAAGTATTGCGGGACATTTATAAAGACTTAATATTGTCGAGAAAGATGTTATAAACACTTGGTGAAAGAATGGTGCAAAAGTTTTCTAAATAAAAAGGAATTATAAAACTGTTTTATTAATCACAAAACCCTGATTAATTTTTCTGTAACCTACTGTTTGAATTCGTGATATAAGGTATACATTTAAATTTTATTCAATTAGTACTTATCACCAAGGATCGGTAAGATTATAATGAAACTTGAAAAAACGTAGCAATAACGAAGGAGATATGAGCATTTTTAAGTTTACCAATAATTAAAATGGTTTAAAAATATTTTTATAAAAGTTATTTATAAAAATATTTACTGTTTCAAGATTGATATATTAAGGGAGATATTTTATAAAGATATTCCTTTTCATAAACGGAATCCAAAAACATGTAGAAACTCAAAAACGGCATTTAAATGAACCAGGTGATACGTTATTAAAGTTTAATGTTATAAAAGTATTTTTATATAAAGTAAATTTATAAAAATAGTTTACTCATCCACAATAGTTGATACTGTTGGAAATATTTTTTCATAATAAAGCTTTTAATTACGAAGACGTGGACATAGGAATCACTAAAAACCGAATTAAAACGAACAAGATACAATTAAAATACGATTTCAATAATTAAAGTTATAAAAAGTTTTTTTATAAACTTTCACTTATTGTTATAGTTCATAACTGTACCAAACCATATTATAAATTTAGTATTTTATTAGACTTTTCAAATACGAATCCATACATATAAAGAACAAGCGAAACAGATTAAATATGAGGTACGTTATGCACTTTTGGAAGTTACGTTACGATTAATTATATAAAAGTAGTGTTTATATAATTTATAAAAACTCAATTAGATACTTTCTTTCATAGGGGGCATAAATATTATAAATAACAATATTTTGACTTGTATTTTCTTAATATGAAATCGTTGACATAAGAAACACTTGAAACGGAGTTAAAACGAAAAAGATACGAGGTTTATAAAACCGTATGCACTATCTTCACTTTTGTGCACTATTTTATAAAAACAATTAAACCAATAATTAATTATAATTATATATGAATCAATAATAATATTAAAACATTGTTTTATTAACAACGATCATTTGTGAGACGGAAAACCACACTTTATTTTACGGATACAAATACAACAAACAACTTTATCAATAAAGTACGGTTTAAACATTTTTGTGACTTTTTATAAATTAAACAAACACTTTTAGGTGGTGATGTAACTATATAGAATTATATGTGGTATTAGTTATTCAAAGTACTTAGTACTCATACGACCTATATTTAATTAGGTTGCATTCGGTCTTATCCGTGACGTTTCCATTCACTTGATTCATATACATCAGTTTATTCACTAAGGTGAGTTCATAGCCCCATGTTTTACTATATCAATGATTTACAACTTTTGGGGTGAGAAACATGCATTGTTTTACAAATTGGACGCAAGTGTATATTTTATCATGATTACGTGTTTGCCTAAGTAGCGATAACCCACTATGCCCATTATCATGAACTGTCAATTACTTTGTATGAGCGCGAATGTTATAAATAGATCTATTTAGGATTGACATCCCCATTCGGGTGAGTATCACTCACTGTGCCGGTTTGCCAGACAACAGACATATACCATGTCGGATTTGGGATGTTGCGGGTTAGAACATCATCAAGGGCAATGTTGGCAATTTATATTGCAATTCATACATGTCGAGCTTCAGTGTCATGAGCTTAGGGAAACATAATTATACTTTGTGATGTTTGCATCTGTTGCATTATCATACACTTGGAAATCTTACGGTCCTACATTATATTTACATAAACCTATGAATTCACCAACTTTATGTTGATGTTTTAAAGCATGTTTTCTCAGGTCAATGAGGCATGAGGTGCTAAGGATACATTGGGGATAGTCTTTTGGGGAGTCATGCATTAAATATTTGGAGTCATCACATCTTGGGATAATTGTTATGATCTAAAATCTTTGTTATCAATGTTGAACAATTTAAGCCGTGGTGCTTTGTATTAAACAATTGCAATAAATCCAATGTATCATATTTTAAACGACTCTTTTAGAGGTCGTTCTCATATCTTGTGCTATTGATCTATGAAGTAACGTTCCCGGACTCATTATTCCGTTGTGACCCTATTTGGGGGTGCTACAATCTTTGAGATATTTTGCAAGATATAGATGATGTAAGGCCTTATGTAAATTACTTTTTATTTAAAAGAAAATAAACTTTGTAAAGATAAAAGGTTTAGTTGAATGCTTGTCAAAATAAAGTTTACTTGTAAAATATATTTAGGCATAAACTTTAGTGTAAATATAAAAGTGATGCGTTTGTATAAAATGCAAAATGTGAAATAAGGTTTTGATCATAATGCAACATAACAAACATGTACGAACCTGTGTTGTAACATACAAGGATACGAGACGTCGATAGATTTTGATGTATGTTGAGACGAAATATGATTACGTGCAACTTGTAAATTTAACGATATGTATTATAAGTCACAATTTTGTCATTATCAAAACAAACGAGAAGGTGTACATTAAATACTGTAATATTTGCACTAACAGTATTCACTTGAACTTGTTTCATTGTCATTTGGTAGATGTTCATGTCATTAATGAGCTAAGCAAACCTCTAGTAATACTGATGTAGTGTTTCTCCCTTGATATAAGTGAACTTATCAAACTCGTCATACAACTAACAGTCATGTTCTTGCTTCGACAACGATGTTCCTTGCATAAGTAGCTTAACTATGTCCCAAATGTCTTTGGATACTCTGTGATGATTGACAAGAGAGTACACATCTGGTAGAAGTCCTTGAAGAATAATGTTAGTAGCCCTAAGATCACAATCAGCTTGTAGCTTTTCTGCAATGGAGAGTTCTTTATACCTCTTTACCCTTGTAACACCATCTTCATCAACCGTAGGCCAGATAAGTGGACTGTTTTTGACCGAGTTAAGCATCATTCTGCCGTTCTCCTTACCTTCTATGTAAAGTTTCATACGACTCTCCCAAGAGTCATACATAGTCTTGTCTAACATAGGAGGACGGTTGTCACCACCAGCAACAATCATAACTTCAACTAAGGTAGTCATCTTGAAATTGGTTATGTGAAAAGATAATTAAGATCGATTTAGTGATTAATGAGAATTGTGTTAAATTGTGTTGTTCTAATTGTACTTGATTATGTTTTTGTCTCAAATTAAGTCCTTGTTTTCTTTTTGTTTTTCGTAAGTCAAACTTGGTAGAACTAAGGTCAAAATACTAAAATTGACTGGGTCAAACTTTGATGAACTTAGGTCAAAATGCTAATATCGACTAAGTCAAACTTGTGATGAACTTAGGTCAAAATGCTAATATTGACTAAGTCAACCGAGAATCAAATGGCAACTTTTGCAATTTTGTGTCAAATGGTAACTTTTGCTATTTGGTGTCAAATGGCAACTTTTGCTATTTGGTATCAAATGGCAACTTGTGCAATTTGGTGCCAAATGGCAACTTTATGCTATTTGGTGTCAAATGGCAACTTTGTGCTATTTGATGTCAAATGGCAACTTTATGCTATTTCATGTCAAATGGGATGTATGAAACTTAAGAACAAAAAAAACCCTTAAAAACATAATTTTTAACGTTTTTTCCTTGAAATCTTTTACAAAACTAAGTATGTTTAGGCTAAAAACACAAAATTTAACAATTGGTTTTATTGTTTTCGAACCACACACGCACGAACACACTTTTTTCGAAAAAAACTTTATAAAAACGCACACAAACTCAATCTAATCACCCCATGGCTCTTGATACCAATTGTAGAATATCTAAACACAATAACCTAAGATGATCTAATAAGAATTCTAGAGAGAGAAAGTGTTAAAAGGTTTTTTAGCGAGAGAAAGAAGAAGGATTAGATTAAATGTGAGAAACCAACACCTTCTCCATGAAAGGAGAGGGTATTTATACTACACTGAGGGCCGGCCACTATGGGCTTTCCATAGTTGGGCTGGGTTTGCTCACTTGTTCTATTTTATCTTATCTATGAGCTACGAATTACATATTAGGAAGTGACCGAGTCTTTTCTCTCGATTTCTAACAAGTTGAATATAGATGCCGCTATGTTTTCCATTTCAACTTATCAGTTTTTTATGAACTTATATGGATTAATTTTTTAATCGTTTCTTTTCTTTTTTAGTCATGGTGGATGCAGCTGTGCAGCGTCCAAAACATGGAAGTTTAAGTTAATTTTCCTTGCTCAAATGGTAAAAAAATATTTACTTCTTAATTCAGAAGAGTTTGATTTGTTTCTTATCTTATAAAAATGTTACATGGTGAGCATTTATCTGTAGAACTAGCATCGCATAAGTAGATGTCATTAAGATGACGAGTTGTATTTCTGATATTGATCTCCATGTAAAGAGCTATATTTTTCCTTCATTGATGTTTCTAACTATTTTCTAAACAGTTTTTTTAGTATTTTGAATATATCATTCTGATTTACAAACAGAAACTCATTTGAAGCTCAATACTATGTCCAAATTTGCTTTTAACATTATGCTGGTTTTTGGCCAAACTTTACTTTCAAAGAGCTTCTAAGTTATTTCGTGCTAGAATAAGCTAATATGTCACTTATATTATGCTTGAATAATGGGACGTTTGAGATTGCTTATTTAAAGTGTTTGGTTGCTTATGCAAAATAAGCAAATAAGTTGTATCATCCAGACACTCATTATCTATTAAATAATATAGAGTTTAGACTGGCTTATCAACTTATCCAAAATAGGAATTTACGTTGTATTATCCAACAACTTTACGGCTGCTTAATAGCTCAAATGATAGGAGATCAAGTTAAGATCAACTTTCAACCCATATAAAAAAACTCTTTAGTTGTCGGCTCTGTTCAAACACACATTATCTGTATAAAAACGTGATAAGCAGATACGTGATAAGCAGATTGACTGTTTAAATATGTATATCCAGACATGAAACACCGCCTAAGTTTATCTACAAAAGAAAGAAAAGAAAATGTATATATGATTGGCTACAAATTTACGTAGTACCTATAAAAGTATTTATAAGAAAACAAAACTAATAAAATATGACAATCCTAATCGAGACATGAAACACCATCTATGTTTATTTACATTAATATTTCATATTCATACATCTAACATGTAATTTATTTACGTAATACCACAAACCGATCTCTTATATAAACACTATCAACGGTTTCTTATGGCCCCGTGAATTTCACGGGTCAATAAACGAGTATATATTGATAAACGACACTTTCGTTGTTGACATATATTTTCTATGCCTAACATTAAGCATCTTATATCAATCGTCATTCTTAGTCATGCATGCAAGCTTCCAATTCTTTCGTTTTCGTACATTTTTTGCCCGTTTTTGTCCATTTTATACGCTTTTGTACGTTTTTTAGGATTTTATCCCTTTTTATACGTCTTTTTTAAACATTTTTTATGTTTTTGTTTGTTTTTATATGTCTTTATCCGTTTTTGTATGTTTTTGTACGAATAAAAACGTATAAAAATGTAGAAAAGTGAACAAAACCGGATAAAACGTATAAAACATCTAAAAAGGTATAAAAACGGATGTAAACGGACAAAACGTATTAAAACGGATAGAAACAAATGAAAACGGGTGAAAACGGATAAACATGTATAAAACGGATGATAACGTATCAAAACGCACAAAAACGCATAATAACGTATACAACATATAAAAACAGATAAAATAAGATGAAAACGGATAAAACTGATAAAAACGAACGAAAACGTATGAAAACGGATAAAAACATATAACAAAACGTATAATAACGGATAAAAACGGATGAAAACTAATGAAAACGTATACAAACGGATGAAAACATAAAAAAACGGATAAAAACGAATGAAAACGAATAAAAACATACAAACTGGATAAAAACGGATGAAAACGTACAAAAACGTATGAAACGTTTAAAGATCCAATATGAAAAAAAGTTTACTATGAAAAGAAAAAGTTTGAAAATAGCTTTATCTAAACATCTTTTCTTTTTTTTTTTAAATAGAAAAATATAACTTTAGCTAAACGAGTTTTCAAAATTCTCAACTTTATTACAAAACTTCAAAAGTATTAAAAAAATGTTTTAAAAAATAAGCCTTAACGGACGTTAGTGAAAAGAATGAACCGTGTCACAAAACTTCGTCACAAGGATGAATTGTGTAATTGTAACCGGTTAAATATGTAACCCAACATGTCATATTACGTACATTGTGATAACATCAAATATTTAATACTTTGTAGTATCATTTTATCCCCTAAATTACTTGCATTTATGTCACTAACATATGAAAACAAGATATTTTCTGTTATTTTGTGAGTTTCAGGAGAAATGCAGGTAATTATCATTTATCAATGGAAAAGGACGTAAAATGTAAATATTTACAAGACATTACGGCGTAAACCTTTTTAAGGTTACGCCGTAACACATCTCATGCAAATTACGTCACTCAAGCAACGATTACGGCGTAATCAATTATTGGTTACACCGTAACCATTACTATGGAAGGAAGATCATGACTAAAATAACATTACGGCGTAACAATACAACTGGTTACGCCGTAACTACATTCAAGGAAAGAAATCAAAGTCGTGATTATTTATTAAATATGAAGATTCGGTGCTGACGAGGATTTACGGCGTAACGTCTCATATAGTTACGCCGTAATCTATTATTTATGGAAAATATATTGTTGCTGACTAAAAGTTACGGCGCAACGTGATTATTAATTACGTTGTAACCAATTTATCACTTAAAGAAGGAAAGCCGCGTCGTGTAACGTCATAAAAGTTTGCGGCGTAACCAAGTCGGTAAGGTTACGCCGTAACTAAATCAATTACGGCGTAAAGTATGAGTCATCACAGGGACCAAAGATGCATATATTTTATGAAGTTTCAAAGATTGAAGTGAACTACAAGGACTAATCTCGTGCAAAGCCTAAAGTTGATATCTATTATAAATATCATTCGTGTGTAAGGTAAAACGAGTTTTATAAATTTAAAACTTGGTAAACATATATTTTAAAATAAAATGTGCATCAAGTTTTTGGCGTCGCTGCCGGAGAGCTAATTAGGTTTTAAATTTGAGTTTTGTATATATTTTATTTCAGTATTTGTTTCCTTGTAACAACATAATCTACTGTTATCCCTTGTTTGATTTTCAGGAAACATGGAAATAGAGCTTGATATTGAGAACATGACGATGAGCGAGTACCTTGAGTATGAAGCTGCAAAAGAAAGGAGATTATGGGATGATGTTCGATCCAGAAGAAGTTCAACAAATTATAATGAGGCGGATGTTGACTCTTTTCACTGGAATAAGAGTAAGGCTTTTAGCTATCCATACTCTCATAACTTAACTCCTCCACGCACTTGTTCCCTACCTGTTCAACCCTATCCTAAGAATTGTTTAGTATCTACTAATGAGAGCAACGATGTAGACATTGAAAATATGACTATAGCAGAATATAATCTATACGTTGCTAAACAAGGCCTAGGAATGAATCAACTCAGTAATCACTCCTATGGTTTCACCCCTAAATTTTTCGCTCAACCACCACATGTTTGGAATAATCACCGCAACCTGGATAAACATACCTTCCCTGACTATTTGGGACTGAATCGAATCACGAGAATATAAGATAACTATATATGCACATTCCAGACTATCGTCTTTAGAAACCACTAATAGAAAAACAAGATTGTGACATTGCACTTGAATCAAGATAATACACCTGGATATTTAATTAAGTTAAATGGGTTCATCTTCTTAATAGTTTTCCACTATACCAATTCCTTTGATTGATAAAACCACTTTAATTCCTCTCATTTATTTTCTTACAATTTAATCACTAAAACAGCTTTTAAAATGTGACACTTTGAACTCAGATTTATTTCCCCCCTTTAGATCTTGGGACGACCTCGGATTTAACAAAACTACACTACTCACGATCGGGTTCTCTGCCCGTTAGTGCGTTTGTAAGGTGAAACGAGTTTTATAAATGTAAAACTTAGTAAAAATATATTTAAAGCAAAATACGCATCAAGTTTTTGGCGCCGCTACCGGGGAGCTAATTAGGTTTTAAATTTGAGTTTTGTATATATTTTATTTCAGTATTTGTTTCCTTGTAATAGCATAATCTACTGTTATCTCTTGTTTGATTTTCAAGAAACATAGAAATGGAGCCTGATATTAAGAACATGACGGTAAGGAGTACCTTGAGTGTGAAGCTACGAAAGAACCGATCCAGAAGAAGTCCAACAAATTATAATGGGGCAGATGTTGACTCTTTTCACCGAAATAAGAGTAATACTTTTTACTATCAGTATTCTCATTACTTACCTACTCCACCTGTTCAACCCTATCCTAAGAATTATTTAGTACCTACCAAGGTAAGCAACGATGTTGACATGGAAAACATGACTATCGCCGAATATAATCTATTCGTTGCTAAACAAGGCCTAAGAATGAATCTACTCAGTAATCACTCCTATGGTTTCACACCCTAATTTTTCGCTCAACCACAACACACACCTAACACTAGTAAGAAGGATTCTGACTTTGATAAAATCTTGGATGACTTATTTAGAATAGGAGCTGAAAACATGAAGCAAATGGGGCAAGATATAGTTCAGGATAGTATTTGGGAACAGGATGATGATTCGGAGGAAGATCAGGAGGAAGATAGTGATGATGGGGATACTTTTGATATGTAGGATATTACGGTTGAGGACGTAGAACGAATTAGGAAATTTTTTAACGTCCCTGATGAAATAGATGAAATTGTACAACCTTTGATCCCAGAACCCATTAACACCACACCACTTGATGATCATTATGTAGCACCAGCTACTAAATCAACTTTGGATGAACTTTTGGAAGAAATCAAAGACGAGATCTTGAATGTAACCATGGTTGACGATGAGGCTGATTTTAATCCTACTAAGGATTTAGAAGAGCTTGAAAGACTTCTAGCTAAGGAACCTCAGTCAAATTTTAGGATTTACTAAACAAGCTAAAGAAGTTCACAATTGGACTAGTTGGGTTCTATACAGGTGGTTAGTAAAGTTGCATGTGATGGTGGATGTTGCTCAAAGAAGTAGAATTGGAGCATGGCTTAGAGCATGTTGTCTCTTCGTATTTCTAAGCAAATCAAGGGGAGTCTTCTGTTCTAATTCTACTCTTATCTTTAATTTTCATTTCCTTAATGTACAATAAGGACATTGTACAAATCAAGTGGGGGGGATGGGAGTAGAATTAATACTTGACAAATATTTTCCTTCAATTTTCTAGTTTTCTTTGAAAATTATGCCAATTTAAAAATTTTTGTCAAATTTTTCTTAAAAAACTAGAAATAATCTTTGCCGAATGCACATTACCCTTTATTATTTGGTGAGATTTAAGCCTGAATATTTTTTTAATTTACTTTTTTTTTTTTTTTTCCGTTTCCTTCTTATTATCAAAATCCATTAAATATTGAGTGTGCCGGTAGTATTGTAGACTTTAAAACTTGGCATGTACATCATTTCGAGACCTAATTGATTAGCAGGAATAGATAGTTCAAGAAGGCAACACTTAGGAAATCACCAAAATAGCCTATATGTGTGCGTTTATTGACTTGTTACACTGACTGTCGACTCCCGTGATAAACCCCTTGTTGCACTCATTTTTAGTGCAGATACCCCTAGATCACCATGTTGAGCCAATCTATGTTTAACCCCTACTCTATATGTTTCGTTACACCATTTTACTTAGCCTACCCTGTAGTCTTTATTTTCTTTGTGTTGAAATTTATGGCTACTTAAGTCCATGGTTCGGGGAATGGGAACGAGAATTATATACTTTCGTGGAAGACTAATCAGTTATGATCTATCAAGACCCCTCTGTACAACCACTTTCGACATTATTTATCTCAAGTAGGGGGATGTACGTGTAATATCGAATGTTGCAGGGGCAATAATTAAAGATATAGACCCCTGTAGCATTTGGCATATGTTACATGAATAAAGAGGTGGGGTGGGGGTTGGGGGTGGGGGGGGGGGGTTCTTTGGGGGGTTTCTTTCGGGAGGGGAGAGGGGGGTATCGGGGGGGGGTTTGTTTTTGGGGGGGGGAAGTGCCAACAAAAAGACCACCATGTGCTAAATATAAGATGGTAACAAAATAAATAAAAAATGGAGCTAGTAGCGCCCATAATTGCAACAAAACTGATACACCTCCAAATTGGGTAGAGCGGATGTTGAATATCGATGGCGTTACTTCATAGATCAATTACACAAGATTATGAGAACGAACACTAAAAAGTGTCTTTTTAAAAGATAACGTTGGATTAACAAATAATTGTTAATTACATAAGCTATGGCTTCTAATTGTTCGACAATTAAGTAAAGATTTTGTTTTACAATGTTCCCAAAAATGTAAATACGACCAATCTTTAGTATGACTCTATTCAAAGAATGACCCCAAGTATCTGGGCACCTCGTGCTTTATTCGACCTGGAAAACTTGCTTAAAACGTCAACATAAAGTTGGTGAAGCTCGACATGTAAATCAATAGTAGGACCGCAAGGTTTCCAAGTGTATGATTAAGCAACAGATGCAAACATCATAAAAAGTAATTACGTTTTCCTAAGCTCATGACACTGAGCTCGACATGTATGAATGTAATAAATTGCCAATAAATGCCCGTAAATGAGGTTCTAACCCGCAACATCCCAAATCTGACATGGTATACGTTTGTTGTCTGGCAACCCGGCACAGTGAGCGCTACTCACCCAAACGGGGATGTCAATCCCAAATAGATCTATTTATAACATTCGCGCTCACAATCTAGTAATTGACAGTTCATGATAAAGGGCTTAGTGGGTTATTGCTACTTAGGCAAACACGTAATCATAGTATAAATTGTTAGCCTTAAAATATGGTAACATATCTGGAATTACAATAGTTTAGTTATAGTGTGACACATAGGGACTAATAATGACAAGTTACAATAGTGTGTGTGTGTCGATTAGACTATATATACACCCCTTCTTATCTTCCATGGGAGGGGGTGGGATAAACCTTTTATCTCATATGTGTGTGTGTTTTCTCTCCTAGAAACACAACACACTCTTTCCTTTCTCTCTCTAATAAATGGAAAAAAAAAACCCCTTTTAAAATTTTAAATTCTATCCACCCGACACTCAGGATCGTGTCTTTTGTTAGTGAAATCTTATTGTTAACAATTGGCATCAGAGCCTAGGAGCATATCGTGATTGTTGTTTGCAGATTTAGAGGTGTTCGTGGTTTTTTTTTGGGTAAAAACTCAAACCGAACGCACCCTTTTTTTGCTTACTTTTTGATCTAAAACGTGTGTTTTACGACGATCAATTGTCTCTTTTGTTAGTCTTATATGTACTAGCAACTTATTTGGGTATCAAAACACGTTTTGGATCAAAAATTTCTGGGTTTTTGAAGAATTTTTGAAGACAGCGAAATGTGTTTTAAAGGAAGCGAAACATGTTTTGAAGGAAGCGAAACATGTTTTGAAGGAAGCGAAACATGTTTGAAGGGAGCGAAATGTGTTCTTGAAGGGAGCGAAATATGTATTTTGGAGCGAAATATGTATTATTTTAGCGAATATGCAGTAAAGTCACATTTTTCTCGAGCTAAATTGTCAAAATTTCTTCAACGCGAAAACATGTTGGGAGATTTCAAGCGAATGAGAACGGAATGTCAAGCGCAAATGTGCAATTTCTTCTCAAGCGAAACATGTTTCTTAAACCAAGCGAAATGTGTAATTTCCTTAAACCAAGCGAAATGTGTAGATTTCAAGCGAAATATGCAGGTCTGTTTCTCAAGCGAAATATGTTGAAATGTGCCAAGCGAAACATGACACTGTTTAAGGAAATTTTATGTTTTGAAAACCTAATTTCCCGAAAAAAATTTCGCGCATCAGGTGGGCATGTGACCGACTTTGGGCATGTGACTGAATTTAGGAATATGATCATCAAGACAAATCAAAACATAAACACCAAAGCAAACACAACACTTAATGCTAAAATGATCCTGAAAAGATTCACTAAAACGACAAACGGCTAAAGATTCAGACTACGATGTCAAGTGATTACGAAGTTGATTTGGTATCCCTTATTTGAGATTGAAGTTGAGTTTCACGAAGGCGTCTACTTATTTCATCATCGAGACTTCCTTCTATTTGCTACCCCTTTTCTTTAAACCCAATCTATCGATTGATGACTTGCTTGAACGTATACAGCTTATGATTAAGACTTGAATTATCTAGTTACCAGAAGTCAGGGGTGGTTGGTTGCAAACCTGGTTAACTATCACTTAAAGGAGTTACATTGTAGTACTCAGTGTCACACGCAAAAGACGATGTGGATAATTTCAAGAGGTCTAGGAGTTGTAATTCTTATTACATTTTCTGGTTGGGTATAGACTGATTTAGATTTATCTTGCATGTTCTTCATCAACAACAGTGCAAGCATAAGTAAACAATTTTGGGGGATATTACTTCATTTTCAAGTTTGGTATATCGGGTTTTTACTTCACCAAGTGTCAAAAAACAAATAGCCGACAGAATACGAGGTTGGTAAGTTAGCCTGTAGAGAGTTTAAAGGTTGAGATGTAATCAACAATTCTCACGGATATTATTGTCCCATTCCAAGACAAAGGTACTTCACCGTCTAAGCAAAATTCTCAAAGTTCTTCAACAACATTCATATAACAAAGATCTGATTATACCATGTTATTTGATTCTGTGCCTTCATCTCCTTCTACGGTTTCTGAGAAAACGAGGGCAATGCTTTGTTTGGATTTCAAGATTTGTGCTTAAGACAAAAACTTCTCGAGTATATGGGCATACACGACAATGATCTTCGAGAGGTTCACAACCATCATGGGGGAAAATGTGTACATCTAGGACTTAGTTGACTTTGATGTTACCATGTCAACTTCCAGGGAGAAGTAGTGTAGAGTACTTTACTTAGTATGGTTTATGAAGTATTCAGCATACGTGAGAAGAATTATTGATGATTTCTCGCATGTACCCCCGAACGAATATTCACCAAGCCCTAATGACAAGAAGCAGTGGTCGTTGGTGTGGTTTAACTTCTATAAATTTCCGCTGTGCACGTTAATGACAAGTAGAAGATTGTTTAAGCTACAACAAAGTTTCAGAATCTACTTAGATAGGGTGTTGGTTTGGGGGAAACCGATTTCAGGAAAACTTCGCCAAAAGGAGTTATGAAGAAGCTTTTCGAGACATGCTGCATAAATTGGGGGGAAGTTAATCCAGTTCATGCATACTACAATGGTTCCTGTACAAGTAAAGACACTGAATATCCAAGCTGGAGTACAAGTTTCAAGACAATGAGAACTCGAAAGACATCTTCAGCTTTGGAAGCGCTATGGAAGACTTTTATTTGTATTGTCATTTGTATCTGATAGGAACATTGTAAGTAATTTCATATGTCCACATATTGGGGGAAGATTGTTAGCCTTAAAATATGGTGACATATCTGAAATTACAATAGTTTAGTTATAGTGTGACACGTAGGGACTACTAATGACAAGTTACAATAGTTAGGTGCAAAGAGCAGAAGTGGTCGAGCAACATTATTAATTCCATAGGAGACAACGTGTAATTTCTTATACTCTCGTAATCGTTTAGTTTTTGATATCATTCGTTAACTCGGTTAGTTTACCTTGTCTAAATAATTACTTTTGTATTAATTATGATGTTTAAAGGCTAATACCTTCGGGTAATAGCCAATATTATGAAGATCTGAATGTTCGGTATTGTTTAACTCGAGTGCTTAATTTATCGTTGATTGCTTGTTTATGTTTATCAATTTATACTTGTTTACGTGATTTTGTATGCGACCTATCATTCAACTGGATCTAGTGATACAGACTAAGTAATCTAGATGTCGGGTTAGCTCTCCATATAGTGATTTATACATCTAGACCAATAGGATCACAAATAACGACCTATCTTTGCCCTTAGATTGTGAGCTTAGTTGGACCAACAGGTGACCTTGGGATCAACGAGTATGTTCTTGATTATTTGGTAAAGACTTGGTTAGTGGACTACTAGTGATGAATTGCCATTAAGCAGTAAGTGGGTAAAGTCTCCATGAGCTAGGGTTTAACAAGATCACCATTGCTTTAATCCATAAGATAGGTTATAATCAGGAAATAAGGATGCTTTATGCGATGCGTTTAATTGTGACAGAATTCTACATGTCTAGGTTTAAGGAAGAAGTACCGCCACCGCCTCGAGATATGTAATCATTGCACTAAATAAACAAACCAACGTTTTGATTGGATTAATACTGGTTAATACAGTTTTCTTATATTTGGCTAGACCGCTCTTTTATCTTCTGTTAATTTGCTTGCGTGTGTTTTAGTGTCTTGAATTGGTTTTAGTCACCACCAAACCCGTGCCAGTCTCTCAGACTGAAAAAACCCCCTTATCTATTAGATTTAGGATTAACATAGGTTTAGCATATATTAGACTAAGTTAGATTAGAAAAACCGAAGTATTAATAAATTGAAAGTGTTTCTCGCTCTTAGTGATCGACACCCTACTTACCACGAAACTACCACCGATCGGGTATATTGCCCGTTAATGTGTTGTTTTTGGTTAAGTCGGCAAAATATAAATTTAAAACTTGAATCATAATTTACAGCCACACAACGACACAATCACATCTTTTTAAGCTTTTGACTCGAAAAAAGTGGAAATTATTTTGTGATAAAAACCATCAAGTTTGTGTTTTTATGGTTCTTATTGCCTTGGAATCCCTAGTTGTACAAAATAAACCAAGCAAAATCGTCAAAAAATGTGTATTTTTCGTGTTTCAAAATGTGTATTTTGGACACTGGGCGATTTATACATACTGGGCGATTTATACGCATTTTTAGCTTGGGCGATTTATAGGTGTTTTTACACTAGGCGATTTATACACTGGCTTGGGCGATTTATACATGTTTGTACGCGATTTATATGCTTTGTACTGGGTGATTTGTACGAGTTGGAAGCTTGAACGATTTATACGCATCAGATTAAGCCTAAGAGATATATACGCATCAGATTAAGCCTAAGCGATTTATACGCATCAGATTAAGCCTAAGCGATTTATACGTATCAGATTAAGCCTAAGCGATTTATACGCAACATATTAAGCCTAAGTGATTTATACGCATTAGTTTTGCTTAAGAGATTTATACACATCAAGCATAGGAGATTTATACCAGTGTTAATCCAGGTGATTTATACCAAATTTCCTTGGGCGATTTATACCAGTTTCACCTAATTTCGTCAAGAACCAAACTTAAAAACCTTCCACAACACCAAAGCAAACACAACACTTAATGCGAAAACGATCATTAAAAATCACTAAAACGTCAAAACGGCTATGGAATTTGGATTTTAATGTCATGTGATCACGGAGTTGATTTGGTATCCCTTATTTGAGATTGAAGTGGGTTTCACGAAGGCGTCTACTTATTTCATCATCGAGACTTCCTTCTACTTTCTACCCCTTTTCTTCAAACCCAATCTATCGATTGATAACTAGCTTGAACGTATACAGTTATGATTGAGACTTGGATTATATAGTTATACCCGATGTAAGGAGTTACATTGTAGTACTTACGGGTTATAGCTATCACTTAAAGGAGTTACATTGTTGTACTCAGTGTCACATGCAGATGCCGATGTGGATAGTCTCAAGAGGTGTTATACTTATTTTGGCTCTTAAGTTGAGTGTATAGGGTACTTAGAGGCTTTCTTCTGCACCGTTCTTCAATCAACTTCAGTGCAAGCTTAAGTAACAAATTTGGGGGATTTTACTTCATTTTCAAGTTTGGTATATCGAGTTTACTTCTCCAAGTGTTGGTATATCAGGGTTTTTACTTCAACCACCCTGTGGTCAACAATAGCCGACAGAATACGAGGTTGGTAAGTTAGCCAGAGAGTTTAAAGGTTGAGATGCAATCAGCAATTCTCACAGGACATTATTGTGCTATTCCAAGACAATGGTACTTCACAGTCTAAGCAAAATTTTCAAAGTTCTTTGACGACATTCATAACCTTTCACGATTTGCACTTAAGACAAGAACTTCTCGAGTATATGGACGTATACGACAATGATGCTTCTGAGAGTTCGCAACCATCATAGGGGAAAATCATGTACTTTGGTTACCATGTCAACTTCCAGGGGGAAGTAGTGTATACTACTTTACTTAGTATGGTTTGTGAAGTATACTACATACGTGAGAAGAATTGTTGCTGATTTCTCGCATGTACCCCCAAACGAAATTCACCAAGACCCAATGACAAGAAGTAGTACTACTTGGTGTGGATTTTCTTCTACAAAATTCGGCTGTGCACATTAATGACATATAGAAGATGGTTTAAGCTACATTTAGAAACTTCGCCAAAAAGGAGTCTATGAAGAAAGCTTTTCAAGACATGCTGCATGAATTGGGTCAAATTTAATCCAACTCATGCATACTACAATGGTTCCAAATCAAGTAAAGACAATGAAGATCCAAGCTGGAATACAAGTTTCAAGTCTTGGAGAACTCAGAAGACAACTGCAGCTTTAGAAGCACTTTGGAAGACTTTATTTAACTATAATTATACTTGATAGGAACATTGTAAGTAATTCCGTATGTCCACATATTAGAGGAATATTGTTAGCCTTAAAATATGTCGACTGATACGAAATTACATTAGTTTACCTTAGGCGTGACACGTAGTGACTAATAATGACAAGTTAGGATAGTATTGTGTCACTTAGCCTATAAATACCCCTCCTATACTTCTATAGGAGGGTGAGGATAATCATTTGTATTTCATAAAGTGTGTGTGTTTCTCTCTAGAAAACACACACATCTTTCCCTCTCTACTTTTCTCTCTTAATAATATGGTTCTCTATTTCTTTTATCCTCCCCGACCTCCGGATCATGTGTTTTACGCTAGAATCTTCGTGGGTAACAATTGGCATCAGAGCCTAGAAGCATTTTAGGATGATGGTTTGCATTTTAGGGTGTTGTTCGAAGCTTATTCAAGCTTTTCGGGGCTTATTCATAATCCAAAAGCTATGGATTTTGTTGGTTGGTGTTTATTTTCTACAAAAGATTGAAACTTTCTTCTCTTTAATGTTACTAGCTTATTTGTACAAGTGGTTTTTGGTTTTTCAAAGCTTATTTCAAAATATTCTAGCTTATAAATATAATGAATAGAATGCCGAAAAGGATGTCCAAGAAAATGTTGATGTCGCTGCTAAATCTAAGGAAGAATTATTAGCTGAACTAGAAGCTACAAAGAAAGCAGCTGAAGAAGAAGCTAAATAGACAGAAGAACAACCAAGGAACCAAGCTAATGAACAAGCAAAAAAGAAAGAAGACAAAAAAGCTGCTTAAGCTAAAGCCGAAAAATAAAAATCTATCAAGAAAGTATCTAAACAAAAACATGTAGAAGAAATAGAAGGTAAATTTATTTGATATAAACTTCTCAGCTGTTTTTATTGTATATCAAATACGATTATTAATATATTTTGTAAAATTGTAGATAATGAAGAGGATGCCGAAGAAACCGATGATGTAGATGAAGTTTTTAACAAGATACAAATAATGCCGTTCTTGAACACATCTACAAGATCGAAGAAAAAACAAGCTGATAAAGGTACATTTCTACTCTTAGTATCCCATATGATGTAACATGTAAAACTATCTCATTTGTAATGATAATATTTTACTTGTTAAATCATATATGATATTATATTAACATATACAAAATTTAATGCATTGCGGATCTTGAGTTGGGTAAGAACAAGCAGAAAAAACTAGGGAAGTACTCAGTTTCAGGTTCTTAACCGTATTGCTAGGTAATGTGCCCGTTATTTGATCGGTGATGGCCTTCAACACTATGTATATTATGTTGGTCATCTCACCTTGTTGTCGTTTGAAATCGGCTTCAAACTTAGATAACTTGGCGTCTTGAGATGCCATGAAGTTAGATACCAATCCTTCCAGACTTGATTGATTGTTAAAGCTTTGAGGATGGTTGTTGAAGGAACAGTTTGGGATTGAACCATTGGGTTGGAACCGGTTAGGTGGGTTTGAAAAATTATTTTGAGAGTTTTGGGGTTGTCTCCACCTAAGATTTGGGTGACTTCTCCATGACGGATTGTAGGTGTCACCTAGATTGTTTTGCTCGGGCTTGAAAATATACCACTTACCTCCCGCTTTATCGGTACGCGAGGATACGTATTCAACAAAGGCTTTTCGGGATCTTCCATGCAATACTGAGTGTCGTGGGGACCACTGCAGATCTCACATGAGGTAGTGATTTTGTTCACTTAAGTAGGTTGTGTCGCAGCAAGATAAGCTTCCATCAAGCATTGGACTTGATTTTCAAGCTCGACGGCGGCCGGATGCACTAGAGACATCTTGAGGCAATGCGATTGCCTCGACCGGCTTAGCAAAATCCCTTGGGTCATTCCAACTTTCGTTGTCATAGAGGGCAAGGTCCTCTAATAATGCCCAGGATTCTTTGGTGTTTAGGTCACGAAGCTTGCCACCGGCCGATTGGTCAATGGTTTTTCTTGTGACAGGATTGACATGGTCATAAAAAATTTGGACTTAGAGCCAAAGGTCGATGCCATGATGAGGGACTTTTTGTAGTAAGTCCTTGAAACGAGTCCATGCTTCGGATAGAGATTCTCCATGATGTTGTTGGAACATCAGGATATCATTGCGGAGTTTTGCGGTCCTTCCCGGTGGAAAGAATTGAGCAAGGAATCGGGTAGTAAGATCCTCCCATGTGGTGATGGATCCTGCTGGAAGACGTTCAAGCCAATTGCTAGCTTGATCGCGAAGGGAAAATTGAAATAAACGCAGGCGCGTTCTTTCCCTATTTTCACCGTCAAGGTCAAGTGAGTCCACTAGTTTTAGGAAATCCTTGAGGTGTTGGTTTGGATCCTCGGACCGAAGTCCGTGGAATGAGCATCCGTTTTGCACCAACCGGATGGTGTCGGATCGAAGAGGTACCACGTTGTTCCCTACGGGGAGCTCGATGGTATTCCTATAGCCCTCGTGGCTAGGTTTGGAGTAGTCTCCTAGAGTGGGTCCATTAGTTTTTCTAGGTTCATAATAAGCTTACTGAACTGCATAAGCTCACAAATAAGCTATCTAAGCTTATTTGCGGCATATGGGCTTTTGTTGGTCACGGAAACGGGCTACTAAGCCTGCTAAGGGTCCGGTTTGGTTTACCTTTTATGTTAGGGTTCCTATAAGTTTAATAAGCATACTAGACCTCTCCATAAGCTTGAGGGTGCTTATTAATAAGCTATAGGCCCACAAGGTTGGCTTGTTGGGACTGTTTGGTTCGTACATGGGCTAGGGGCCTTATAGGCTCTTTAAGGGTTTCTTTTCATACACGTCTTTCTATTCATGGGTTCAATAAGTCATTAGCCCATCAATAAGCTTGAATGAGCTTAATAATAAGCTACGGAGGTCTCTATAGGTTTGTTTGGGCCCATTAACGTCCGTTAATGGACTGTTTGGCCCAATAAGGCCCATTAGTAGTCCATTCATCCTCCTAGCAATATATATGGTTTGGTAATAGTTCTAGTAGCCAAACTAAGTTTGTTTAGCTTATATAAGGGTTATGTTCATCATATGCATACGTTAAATAAGGTCGTACGGTCCTCCCCAAGCCTCGCCATTATGATTTCAAGAAAAGTTTACGTATAGATTTCATGAAATTCGTTTCTAAGAGTTATTGTTCATCTTAGTGTTCACATTTGCGTCTAAACGAACACGTTTAAGCTCTTGCTTGTCATTAAATCTCATTACATACTTTTATTGTATTCTAACACCATACAAGGTCAAATGTATGTATATTTATGTACGTGTGCCACGCATGGGTTGAACCATGCGTGTTCACGCCTATGAAAACTTGTTAATCACATACTTAACGTGACCTACACGATTAGACATTAAGTAAAAACTATAATACGAAATGTATAAGCTTGAACGTGACTTACAAAGAGACCTAGTGATTGGTTCGAGTGTTCGCGAGTAGTATGGCAACCCAAATGTGTTTTACACGATAGTATAAACACAACCTGCTTCAAGCTCATACAACATACCCATCCTTGCTCGTGGTTCATTCTTTTGACCTTGTATGAAAATCCCTAGTGGTTATTTGTTGGTTCGAGGAAAATTATGCAAAGGTGTTTGGTTGCGTCTTATGACCCGAGACAAGAGAGAAAGACAATGTTTTATTTGTTTGAGAGAGTTTAGTGTGTGTGTGAGTTTTCAAGAGTGCTAAATCTCAAGTGAACATTATATATATTGGGTTAGGATCTAGTTAGATTTTCTTGTCCCCAAAACTAAACCAAACTAAGCCCTAATCGGTGGTTTTAAGGTTTTTAGTTAGTTTCCTATGGTTTTCTTAATACCTTGCTAGTACATTCTTTAATAACATGATCTAGGTACAAGATTTGCTAGGATTTAGGAAATATCTTAAGGTTTGTGTATGCTTATGTGTTGCCGCGGGTATCCAAAAGAGAAACAAGGATCCAAAGAGCTCAATTGGTTATTACCCAATGTGTAATAGATTAGTGGAGACATTAAGTACTAGTCTTAATTAATCTCTTATTGTACAAGTACTTTGTATAAGATTTTTAAGGATTTTCTAGGTGACTTTGTGTATAGGATGTGTAGAATCAAAAGGAAAAGGGAAGTTTTTGAGATCTTGCTAGTATTATACAAGTACAAGGTTTAATTAAGAGGTAATTGTACAAATGTGTAAGTATCCATATGTTTTAAGGTTGTTGTTTACCTACATTCGGCCATAATGGCTTAATAACACAAGAATTGATTAAATTTTGTGTTTAAGGTTTAAAAATGGGTATTGGTTTGAGTCTAGGTAAGTCTAGGTATTTCCGGGGTGTGTCTAAATGTATTTTATTGCGAAACGTAAGCCTTTTACGTGACCAATAAAAATAAAATACGCAAATTTAATAATTATCTTCTTAATAATTATATAATACCTGTTTGACGAAAACCTTAATTTATTTGGTGACCGTTTACGTTGAATGATTATTTCTAGTCTACGCGATTTAGCTTAAAAGTAAAATTAAAAGTATACGCGTATCGGACCAAAATAAATAGTGACGAATAATAGGAGTCGTAAAATGACCTGAAATTGAGAAATGTTACAGTCTCCACCCGTTAAAAGAGCTTTGTCCTCAAAGCTTAAGACCTTGTAGTGGATGACGAAGCCCGGTTTGTGAAAAGCTGTGGGTATTTCTGTTTGAACGAATCTTCACGTTCCCAGGTGAACTCAGGACCTCTCCTAGAGTTCCAGCGAACCTTAACTAATGGTATCTGGCTTCGCTTTAAACGTTTGATCTCCCATTCCATGATTTCAATGAGCTCTTCCACAAACTGGAGCTTATCGTCAACGTGGATTCCTTCCAACGGCATGACTAATGGTTCGTCAGCATAACATTTCTTCAGATTAGACACATGGAAAGTGTGGTGAACTCTGCTCAACTCTTGAGGAAGTTACAGCCTGTAGGCAACCTTTCCAACCTTGGCTAACACCTTGAAAGGTCTGACATATCTCGGGTTCAACTTACCCCGCTTACCGAATCGTACAACCCCTTTCCAAGGTGAGATTTAAGCATAACCCTATCCCCAACTTCAAACTCCATCGGCTTTCGCTTCAATCAGCGTAGCTCTTTTGTCGATCCTGAGCACCTTGAATTCTCTGCTTATGTTTATGAAATTATAGTATTTACACTTTAAACCCCTAGGTTTCCACATTTGCACTTTTAGTCCTTCAACTTTACAACAAGTACACTTTAGGTCCTTATGTTCTCAAAATAGTCCCTTAAGTTTCAAAAGCTACAAAAACAGTCCCTAAAGCTTTATAAATCCAGTTTTGACTGTTTTAACCCTTAGGTTTGAAATTTGACACTTTTAGCCCCCTTAATTTGTAAAAATCGCATTTTAAACCCAATTAAGATCTAACAAGTGACAATAGGTTTTAATAACTCTAATAAGCTATATAAGTTGTTGTTAGCTTATAAATAAGCTCGAATGAGCTTATTGGGCTTATTGAGCTCGTCAAGGCCCACTAAGCAAACAAAGGGTCCATTTAGGATTCTAAAAGTACATAAGCTCTTATTTGACTTATATAAGCTCATATGAAACTGTTTGGCTAGAAAATAAGCTCAGATGAGCTTATTTGAGCTTGTTGGGCTTGTGAGCCTTAATACTTCTTGTCCGGAATGGTACACAAAGGTTTCTCCTATGATTCCTCTTATTTTCTTATCTCATTAAGCACTTAAGGGATTCTATTTAAGCCGTTTTTATCTTGTGGCTTATTCAATAAGTCGTTAAGCTCGTTAATGGGTTTTTTGGGCCTAATATGAGCCCGAATAGTATTTTAAGTGTTTGGGCTTGATCCATTTAGGTCCATTAGTTTTTCTAGGTTCATAATAAGCTTATTGGACTGCATAAGCTCACAAATAAGTTGTCTAAGCTTATTTGTAGCTTACGGATTTTTGTTGGTTACAAAAATAGGCTACCAAGCCCGCTAAGGGTCCAGTTTGGTTTACCTTTTATGTTAGGGTTCCTATAAGTTTAATAAGCACACTTGACCTCTCCATAAGCTTAAGGGTGCTTATTAATAAGCCGTGGGCCCACAAGGTTGACTTGTTGGGCCTGTCTGGTTCGTACGTGGGCTAGTGGGCCTTATAGGCCCATTAAGGGTTTCTTTTCATGCATGTCTTTCAATTCATGGGTTCAATAAGTTATTAGCCCATCAATAAGCTCGAATGAGCTTAATAATAAGCTACGGGTCCCCTACTAATGGGCTGTTGGGCCCAAATGCGGGCTGTTTGGATTAAACGAGACCACTTAGTAGCCCGTTAAGCTCCCTAATGTTTCTTAGCTTTCGTTATTATACTAATAACCAACGTAAGCTCATTTAGCACGCATAAGGGTCACGTTTGTCCCATGCAAACGTTCAAACGGTCAATGTACTCCTTCTCAAGCCACAACATCATGATTACTTAAAAAGTTCACGTATAGTTTTCGTAAAATCCGTGTGTATGAGTTAGTGTTTATGTTGGTTTCCAAGCTTTCATTTAAACGAACACACTTAAGCCTTAGCTTGTCATTAAGTTACGTTGTACATGTTTATTTATATCTTAACACCACACAAGATCGATTATATGTATATATGTGTACGTGTGCCACGCATGGGTTGAACCATGCGTGTTCACGCCCATGCAATTTGTTAATCACTTATTATTGTGACCTACATGACTAGACATCAAAGAAACAATTAAAATACGAAGTGTATAAGCTCGAACTCAACTTACAAAGAGTCCTAGAGTCTTGGTGTGTGTTGGGACGAGTAGAATGGCAACCTAAGTGGATTATACCCAAC